>RJWT010035409.1:0-13468 GCA_004365215.1 Cuniculus paca | reverse complement strand
GGCTAAGGCCAGCTGGGGTTGTAGAGCTTTCTGATCGTTCATGTTAAAAGCCTTTTAGGGCATCCACCCTGTGCCAGGCAAGGTGCCAGGTATGGGGCTGAAAAGGCCTGGAAGACAGGGTCTCGTGGGAGATAAAGGGGAGTAGACAGAGTGTTTCTGCAAAATGCAGCAGGGATGTCAAACAGAAAACAGTTCACCTGAGCTGGTGGCATGGAGAAAGCTTCAGAGAAGGGCCACTTGGGGTAGGTTTTGAAGGTTGAGAAGGAGTTTTGCAGTGGGGGAAATGGGACAAAAACTTCTTTAGGCACAGGGGAAGGTGTGCACGTAAGGTTGGATAAAATAATGACTGCAGCTCTGTGCTCGAGGTGGGCAAGTTTGAGTATCCTTCCCAGCTCTGAGGCTTACTATCTGTGTGGCATCTTCAGAGCCTTGGGTTATGTATTTGTAAAATGGGGTTAATATTCCAACCTCACTGTGCTGTGGGGGAGTCAAAGAACAAGCTCCTGGGCCAGGCACAGCGGTGTATACCTGTCATTCCAACACCCAGGAGACTGGAGCAGGAGGATCATCCCGAGCTGGAGGCCAGCCAGAATCCCATAGTGAGATTCTGTCTCAAAAATCCAAAAACAAACAAACACGCATGGGAGATACACTCAGCCCAGTGCCTGGCACCGTGGTCGTGGTGGTTTAAAAATGGTGTGGCTTTGGGGGCAGTGTTGAGGTGTTGTGGGGGGCCAGGGCCTGGAGGTGGGCAGCGTTCTGGGCCAGGTTAAAGGGGGAATGTGCAGAGGGTTTTCACACAGAAGAAATGTGATGAGCTTGTGATTTAGGCGGAGGTTGGGCAGTGGAGATGTGGGGAAAGGGAGGCTACCAAGACTGGGTCCCTCGGGATCTGTGACCAGATTCTTTAGCCGTGGGCTGGGAAATCCTCTCCTCCCCTCCCATGACACTGTCTCCCCAGGCTTCCTTCCCGTGTGTCATCCTGTGCTTTGGGGTTGAGAGGCCAAGGAAGTGTTGAAGTCTTTTCCAGGGAAAAGATTGTCAGGCCAGGGAAGAGCCCTCGGCTTCCCGTGAGTGCGGGATACAGCAGGCAGGAATGAGGGTAGATGGCCGGCAGCCTGCATGTCTGAGGCTCCAAGATGCTCATTTAGGGTCATCTTTTACCATCTGGCCTGGCACATAGTAGACACACTGTTGAATGAATGAATGAGTGAGTGAGTGAGTGAGTGAGTGAGTGAATGAGCAGGAGTATTCCCTAGTCTCGGTGGAGGAGTCTGTCTGCTTGGAGACTGTGGTGCCCAGCCTGACTGTAAGTGGTCTTGGTGAGTGGGGACGGGGGCTGCTTGTCTAGGGCCAGGAGGAATGTTGAGTGTCCCCAAAGGCTGGTGCTGGCATTTCACAGGTGCTGGTTGGGTGACTGTGTGGGAATCTCAGGAGCTTTGACTTCCTGGACCTATCAAGAGGCAGTGTGGTGTGTCGTCTAGGTTGTAGACCCTGCAGCTGTTCTGTCTGGGTTTGAATCCTGGCAGGCTGTGTGACTGTGGACAGCTCAGTGCTTCCCTGAACTCGTGGGCAGAGAAAGCTGGGTCTGGCCTGAGGCCTTGCTGGGTAACCCTTGGTCTTGGGTGTCGTTGCTGTTGTTGTTAGCGTTACTACTGGTGGTGCAGGGGGAGAGAGAGGAGCTTGGTGTACTGAGTGCAGCTGCTCAGAAGGGGATACAGTGAGGCTTCTCTGGAGGATGAGGAGAAATTGACAGTGGCTCCTAAGCTGCTCTGCTGCCACACCTCTGCCACTACACGTGTGGCTGCCACTCCGCTGTGGCATGCGAGCCACGGCAACAGCCAACCTGATTCCAGGCAGGAACCCTGGGACAGCAGAGGAGAGGGGTTGAGGGAGGAGAGGTGAACCTCAAGGAGGCCGGGATCCCAAGGATTCCTCCCACATCCCATGTCAGAGAGCCTGTGGTCCGTCTCCTGCCCCGTGGGCAGACTAGTCTGCGCCTGCGCTGTGAGCCTGAGCCCCCTGCACTGTGACAAAGCGCTTCCTCCTGGAAGCATTGTCTGGTTGTGGTCCCATCCTTTTCCCCCTGCCTCTTTTCCCCCTGCCTCTTTCGAGTCCCCTGTCTCCAGTGCAGAGGACAGCAGCTGTTCTGCAATAGAAGGGAGTGAGAGGGGCTTTGGAGAGCTTGCTCTCTTCCCCCAGTTTAGCTGAATGGACCCAGATGAAAGGAGTCCTGTGTCCTACTGGTCCCCTTTGGCACTGTGTGACCTGGACAGATGAATTTCCTTCCCTCTCTTGTGGAATGAGAGACTGAAGTTAGGAGAGTCCTTTCTTCCCAGGAGCACTGAAATTTGGCAAGGCTGTGGATGTTTCTACCAGAGCTTCTACCCTTGGGACGTTGGAAGGATGGGGGTCCTGAGGGTCCCCCGGCAGCTACCGGGATGCTGGTTGAGAAGCCAGAAAGCTCCTTTCCAGCCCCGCGGTTGGGACAGTCTTCGCCTGGTGGCCACTCCTCCACACAGCTCTATTCCTTGGAACAGAGCAGAGGCTGACAGCTGTCAGGGATGAGTGGGCACAGTCTCTGTCTCTGTGCCAGTGACTCAGGTGGCCGTGTGCTGGCAGGACTGGGGCTGGCCAAGCAAGCCACCGTGCAGATCTGCTGGCCCTTCCTTGGTCACCACAGGGAACAGAGCGGGAGGAAGAGTTGCGCTGGGGGCGGGGGTGCAGAGGCGAAGTGAGTAACAGTTATGAGTAACGGTTCGGTTTCTGCTGGGCAGGTGGCTTGGAGACTATGCAGAGCTGTCTGGGGCTCCGGAAATGCTCTTCGGAGGCCCAGCCACTGAATCACTGCAGCCTAAACTCTCCGATCCATTATCCTCAGGAGTGGGGAGTCCTGGCTAGCAAGGGCCCCTTGGGCCTGCTGTGTCCCTTTTCTCTCTGTGTGTCCTTCCTAAGACTTATGCTGCTGTACTCTCTAGACCCATTGCCTATAGGGATCTAGAATTTGTCATCTGGATGTCCTGGTTTTGATTCCAGCTTGATCACTCCTAGCTTGTGACTTTGGCCCACTCATTTCTCCTCGCTGAACTTTGGTGGCCTCCGATGCAAGTGCTGTGACTGTGGTAGCTGTTGTTGGAAGAAGTGCAAGCGATAGCATGACTTATGCACACTTACGCTGAATGTGTTCCAATGAAATGCTTGCCCGCAAGCCCTGAGCTCAGTTTTGCTCCTCCCAGCACCTCCATTCCTAAAATTCCTGCTCGCCACACTCCCACCCCATCGTTTTCCGGTTATCCGCCCGCTGGCTCCACCCTGTTTGTGCACCTGCCGTGCATTTGTGACACCTTCTCCCTGGCTTCCCTCTGTGTGTATCAACCCTTCACCTGCCTCCAGGGTGGGCTGGGCTCACAAGGGGCAGGCAAGGTCAAGGGAAATTTGCCGATTGTCTGGGCTGCACTGGGCGACCGGGCTCCTGTGGGTGCTTTGGAGGGAACCCAGAGATGTGGGTGTGCACAGCAGGGCCCCCTGGGCTGCTGTGGTACCTCCCAGCCCTGCCAGCGCCTGCTCTTCTCTGCTGCAGACCATGTACATCTGCTCTTTTCCCCTTTGGCTTCCTGAGTTCAGCTGTGCTCGGGGCCACGCAGACTGTTCCTGCCAGTGGGCGTGTTGGAAGTGCTCGGCTGTTCCTGTCTGTGCAGCCTTGCTTGGGGTGGAGCCGGAGCACCAGGAGTGACTTTGCATTTGGCAAAGTGGGCCAGCGAGTGTGTTGTGTATGCCTTGGGCTGTTGTGAGCTGTGTGCCTACACGGCTGCGGCTGTGGCCGCGGCTGCCGCGGCTCTGGGTCACCGAGTCGCTATCTGATGGGAGCTTTCTCTCCTGCTCATGTAAAATCTGCCTGTGTTTTCTGAGTCAGAGAGAGCCAGGTCTTCCGCTGCCCCTCCCTTCTCCGGCCTGCTCTCCAGCCCTGGGTTCAGATGCCTGCATCCTGAGGTCCTTCTGGGGAGCAAGGAAATATTGCAGGGGGGTAGATATGCGTCAGATGCAGCGGAACAATGCTGGTGACAGCCAGGCCTCCTTTGGCCTTCGTTGCTGGCCTCACTTCAAATCTCTGCTGATGGCTAATGGGGGTGAGAGGGGCTTCCTGCCGCTTGGCCACAGATGGACCTAAAGGAGCAGCTTGGAGCTGGGCTACCCTGCCCTCAGAACTGCCTGCTTCCTGGGGCTTCTGGGGCCCTCATCTGTCAGAGCAGATGGGGCTCCAGAACAGCAGCCCTGACACGTGCTAATTGGGTGGAACAGTTATGCTAACTTCTGTTGCTATTATCTGTAGGCCAGGAGTTCTCTGTGTTCTTTTCAGGTAACTAAAGTGTAGCCAGGTAGAAGTTGGAAGCTCAGAAGAAAAGACGGACACTTTTTGATAGAAATCGCTTGTGTTGCAAGGTGTCCCAAGCTTGGTAGGTGGGATCTTAAAAATCATAGACTTCCTTGTGTTCTGTTGTTTCTCAGTTTCTTCTTCTGTAAAATGGGTATAAGAATAGAACTTACCTCGATTTACAGGCAGTGAGGATTAAATGAGTTGAGACACAGATGCGTGGAGCAGGCATCGGCACTTAGTAAATTGTGGGACAGTTCTCTGCTCTGTAAGTGAAAACAGGCTAGAACATTGTATCCTGGCTAGGACAGAAAGGAATCAGCCTTCGCTGATATGCTCCAGATGCTTTTACTTTATTTAGTCCTTTATTCAGCCAACTTTACTTAATACTCTGAGCAACCATTCTAAGAGCAAATCTCCTTACCCCTATCTTACAGATGAAGAAATAGCAGTCTGTGGCAAGACCGGTAGTTAAGCCCATGCCTGGCTTTTGCCCTTTAGTTGGAAACTCACGGCCTCTTGATGTGTGCCAGAATTTGGAAATGAGGCTCTGCACACAGGTGCTATGGTCTTATCAAACCGAGCCTGAGCCCTGTCACCTGGTTCACGCTGAGCTGTGTGGTGTCAGCTGATGAGACATCATGACTTTGGAGAGACCAAGGACTGACATGGGCAGTTTAGGGGAGCCCCAAAAACCAACACAAATTTAAGGTGTTTCTTCAAATAGTTTTACGTTTTAATAGAGCTGAAGTCGGAAGGTATGAGTGATGTGTACAATTAATTTGGGAACATTTTTTTTTTTTCCTCTCCAACTGTTAATCCTGCTGAGGGCACAGTGCTTGCTTGGATTTAGTCTCTAAAAGAAAGAAGGAAGAGAAAACAAAAGAAAAGAATAAATAGGCTTTTGTCCTGTTAGTAGTGTCCCACAGGATCAAGGGGAGCCTTGAAATTAGGAAACAGGGTGGGCGGTGAACACCTGCAATTTGCAAGAACTCTGCAGGTGCAGAGAGAGGAGTTAGTGAGTCCTTGGCCTGGCCGGCCAGCTGCTGATACCAGACAGCAAGGGGCTGACGTCCCCGTGAGCCTGTGACATCTGCGTGGGTCTCTGGTCTCTGTGGGTTCGAGTGTGGCACCAGCCCTGGGATCCTCTGTGGGGCCTGGCTCAGCCCCTACCCACAGCCTACTCTAACGTCCCAGGGGTTGCTGGCCTGTGCCTCTCGGGTTCCTGAGACCTTTGGCTCAGTGGGTTTTCCCATTGCTCTTAGATTTTTTTCCCATGAATCCTTCCTGCCTTACTGTTCGATCACAGCTTCGGGTCAAAGACTTTTGCCCCTTAAAGTTCTCATCCAGGCACAGAAACCTCAGAAGGGTGGAGAGTGAAGGGGGTGGGGTGGACAGGGCAGCCTCTTTCTGGGTGTAATTGTGGGAAAAGCAGATGAACGCCAATCTTAGAGAAATAATAACTCTCCTCATACCTCTGTTATAGCAGTTACTGGACTCTTTAATTCCCTGTTTACATGCCTGTCTCCTCCACAGGCCCACAAGACCGCTCCCCGTTCCTGTGCCAGGGGCCCTTTTCCCTCATCTCTGTCCTATGCCTGGGAACTGGGCCCCGAGGAGCTCAGTCAGCATCGTGGAGTCGCTGTGTGGTCTTGCTTCCGTGTCTGTCACCTCCACTTGGCCCTGGCTCTCCCAGAACCTTTACCACAGACCACAGCCCTTTCCCCGACCAGCTTCTTCTAGGAACTTCCTAGAAACTGATTTTTGCGCTGCAGGCCATGCTACCCAGCCCAGTGCTGCAGGGAGAGGGTGGAGCTTTTCCTGCTCTTTGAGTCTCTCCGGGAAGGAAGCTCAGCTCGGAGCCCACATTCCAAACGGCCTGTGCAGCCCTGCCACGCCTTGCAGTGACCCGGCTTCCCTGGGTCCTGTGGGTCTTGGACCTCATTGGGGTCTGACTTCCCGGATGCTCTGTTCTGACATACTGAGTCCTTCTTTAAGTACCCTTCACCTCTCTTTTCTGCCAGCTCAGTCTCGTCACTTCCTAGGCAGCCCCTTCCAGGCTGGCCCCTGGGACCCCCAAACCTCTGCTCACTGGGCCCTGTGTCTGGCTCTGGAGGTGTCGGGCTGTGGCAGGACCTCGGACATCTGCCTCAGCAGGCCCTGCAGGCCACGCTTAGTGTGCCGTGAGCCGCCCCTCAGGTCTGCTTTCCCTGGGTGACCCTGTGTAGCCTTGGCCTGAGCCAACTGGTCTCCGTTCTGTCCCCTCCCCTTAGCATCCCTCCTGCCCACCTTGGGGGCCATGCTTTGCATGAAACATGCCCTGCAGTGACCCCTAACTGGGCAAGGCCGTGTGGACCTGGGCACAGCCGAGGCCTTGAGGCCTTGAGTTTTGCCAGCGCATACCTCTAGTTCCATTTCTGTTATTTACTGGTTATGTGACCTTAGGCCGAGGATGTGACTCTGCAGTACCTCATTTCCTCATCTGTAAAATGGGCTGATAACCTTGCGTTATCTGAAATACAAAATGGATCTGAAAGGTAGAGGAGAGGTAAGAAGTGGGCCTAGAGAGGAGACACAGCCAGGTGTCAGAGGGCCCTGACAGCCACACTGAACTCTGGCCCACATAGCCAGGAGCTGTGCAATGCCTTGAGGCAAAGCGGTAACATTGCAGCGTGTGCATTGCAGAGATGCTGCCCGGCTGCCCAGAGTGAGGTAGACTGGAAGGCCGCATGGAGGTGAGGGCACTTGCATGCGGAGCCTGTTGCCACCATCTGATTCAGGGCCTGGGTGGGGGCTAAGAGACGTTTAGGGAGAGGCTTGTTCAGGCTTGGTGCAAGGTGGTGGGGGAGTCAAGGGGACATTCAGGTTTTTGGCTTGAATACCTTTGGGTAGCCGTGGGTAGGTGTGTGGGGTGGCTTTCAGTGATAGTGGGTACCCAGGAGGTGGTCAAGTGTGGGCAGGGGGTGAATCCAGCATGCTGGTCAACATCCAGCCCTGGGTGCAGCTGTGCCTTTGGGTCCCTAGAGGGCTTCCCTGTGGCCCACCTGGCCCATGTGCCTTCTTTCTCCTGCCAGCCCATCCTTTGCCTGTCCCTTGCATTCTTGAGCTCCAGGGTTGGTGTGCAGTGGGCACTCAGAGCCCAGCCGCTGACTGTCCTGCTCACAGGTGCCTGCTGGTGAGTCAGGCCAGTGTGCAAGCTTGCTTCTCCCAGCCTCACTGATTTTGGGTGCAGGTGAGTGTGCCTCCTGTGCTGGGCCCTTGGGGTCTCAGCTTGGGTCCCCAGGAGGCAGATCTTCCGAGCTACTCTGCAGCCAGTGGCGCCTCCAGGGTGGACCAGTGTGGGCGCCGTCACGAACTGTCTTGCAGGCTGGCTCTGGAGGGGGCCAGCTGCAGTAGGAGGAGGCATACCGGTCCCATAGCTCAGTCTGTGAGTCCCAGCAGCCCAACCCTTCTCCACTTCAGGACCTCTCGACCAAGGGCTGCTCTGAATGCTGCATTCCACTGGCTGCTGAGGGCCAGGCGCACCCAGCTCTCCCTGTCCTCCTGCAGCCTGCAGTCTGGTGTTTGTCGAAGGCCTTGTGTCGGGTGTGCAGCTGCTCTGTGTGGGGTGACGAGAGGTCTGGAGGTGCACTTCAGGAGGGGAACCTCCCTGCCTCGAGGGCCTGGCCTAGAGCGGTGCAGAACCTAGGGACTGGCAGTGGGCCAGGTGGCCAGTGAGTTGGGCCTGAGGAGAGGACCCGGGGCTAGAGGAGAACGTGAGGGGACACTCAGGGCTGCTGGAATGTCAGAGGCCATTGATTAGGTTGGTGGTCCAAGAGGAGCATGGCCCAGGAGGATTTGGGGAGCCTTGAGTGGGTGCAGTGGGTGCCTTGTGTTCTGTCTGCCCCAGGTTCAGAGTCTCAGCCTGTGCTAGGTTCATAGTAAGGGCCGGCGGTCCTCCATGTCCCTGCTGGGCCCCTGCCTCTGAAGGGGAACAGGCCTGGGACATGCACCCCTGGCTGGAGGTGTCCCTGGGAACAGGCCCCTTCTTGCCGCGAGGAACTCGATGCACTTCCTCTGCTAGTCAGTGCTAGCAGAACTCTATATAAGGGAAGGAAACGGGGAGCTGGGGAGGCTGGAGCAGGCACTGGTGAGGGTCAGTGTGCAGCCAGGAAGGCACAGGCCTGCGAGGAAACGAATCCAGGGCAGGGACCTGTGTCTTAGAAGAGCCCAGGGAAGATGGTGTCTTAGGGCCCTGTGGGGGCCTTTGAGACCCCAGCCCTTAGGCAGACTTTGTCTTGCCTCTGTGCCTGTGTCTGATGGCTGTGACATTTGGAGGCTCCCTATCTGTCACACATCCTCAGGGCTGGAAGGATACCTGCGGCCCCTGGCTTCAGGCTGACAGCTGGGCCACTTACTGGTCACCCAGTCTGCCCTTGTGGGTTGGTGAAGGGAACACCACAGAGGGGGTTGTCTGGCTGTTTCCTGTCTGGATGAGTCTTGAGTATGTGGGGTGGCCTTCTTGAGGCCCAGGCGGCCCCAGAGGGTGAAGGGCAGGCAGAGCGATGGGTAGGAGCTGTCTGGTGTGGGGGTGGGGAGTGGAACCTGCCCTGCTCTGGGTGGGGAAGAGAAGTAGGCGCTGGGGGCTGGGGCTCTGGGCTGATGTGTGTGTTGATGGAGTGAGATGAGGGCTCCTAGGTTGCAGGGCCTAAGGGGCCCACTGGGCCAGGGTTCCTCTTCTTCCTTTCTTTTCCCCCCTCTTTTCTATTAGGATTGTTGTTGTTGTTATTATCATTATTGAGACAGGGTCTTGTTATGTAGTCCACAGTGGCCTTGAACTTGCTGCAGTCCTCCTGCCTCAGCCTCCCGAGTGCTGAGATTACAGGTTTGCACCACCATTCCTGGCTATTGGGGTTGTTATTGTACATCCCCTGCCTACTTAAATTCCCAGCTCTTCTCCCTCAGCCCCTACTCCAGCAAATTCCTGCCTGGAGCACAGCTTCATACTGGTTCCTCTCCAATCAAGTACCTTCTGTGGCTCCCCAGTGCTGGCAGCTAAATGTCTTACCTTTCTCACGGGGATTGCATGTCAAGTCTGAAAGAGGAGGGTTCCTCCTCTGCACTCTTTACTCGGCTGTGTCGCAGCCACAGGGGACCTCTGGCACATCTTCAGACACACCGAGCACTGCACTTCCAAGCCTTAGCTGTTAGCCCCAGCCACATGCCCTTCCCACGTCCCTGCTTCCCCAGTGAGCCTCAGGCTCCGAGCCAGGCGGTAGGGTGGCTCAGTGGCAGTGACCCCCAGGCTTCCCCCTGGGGCGCTCACCGGGAGTGGGTGAGACACAAGCCGGGAGCCTGCCCAGAACATCCGAGCTCTGCGTCCCTCCTGTCCAGGGCACAGCTGCTGCAGCTCGTGCTTGGCCCAGCCTCGGAGGCTAGGGACCTGTTGGGAAAGACAGGAGCTCATGAGTGACGGACGGCGACAGTCATGGCACTGTCAGTGGGCCTGGGCCTTCTTGGATCTGCCCAGTTTGTTGAGGGAATGCTTGAGCCCTGCAAGAATTTGTCCAGACGCCTCCCTTGGAGGAGGGTAACATTCGGGAGGGCTCTGCGCAGAGCCTGGCGGGCAGGAGCCTTACCAGCTGCTGCTACTTCTGCCTGGCTGTTCCTACCCGCTGATGGGCTCTGGATGAGTTGTTTAACTTCTCTGAGTCTGTTTATTTCAAAAAGCCTACCTAGAAAATGAAATAAAATAATGTATATAAGCTGGGCACGGAGGCCCATACTTGTAATCCTAGCACTCTAGGAGGCTGAGGCAAAGAGAAATGCAAATTTGAACCCAGCCTGGGCTATTTAGTGACTTAGCAAGACCCTTTCTTGGTATAGCTTAGTGCAAAGGCCCTGGGTTCAACCCCCATGCTGAGAAAGAATGAAGCAAATGAATCCCTTCGCTCCACGACACACCGCAGCACAGGTGCTCTACAAAGCCAGCATCCCTCCCTGCCTTCCACACACGCTTTGGTGTCTTTCCATGTGGACACTGGGCAGGATGAGAGTCACATATCAGCACGACGGTCTTGGGGAACACCCCGTGTCCAAGTGTGGGTGAGTGCATCAAGGTGGCGTGGTGTGTGCATCGTGAAGGAGGCGTTTCCAGCCTTGCAAAGGAAGGGGATTCGGACACATACTGCTGCATGAATGAATCCTGAAATCGTGCTCAGCGCCTGAGTCAGCTCAGGCTGCCGTGACGAAGTTCCACACACAGAGGACGTTAACTATCAGAAGTTGCTTTCTCACCGCTCTGCAGGGTGGAAATCTGAGATCAAGGTGTCGGCAAGGTTGGGGTCTCCTGAGACCGCCCTCCTTGGCTTGTAGATCCTGTCTTCTCCCTGCCTGTCTACATGGTCTCCCCTCTGACCCGTCTGCGTCCTAATCCTCTCTTCTTTTTCTTTTATTTTGTAAGCTAGGGTCTCACAAGGTCACTAAGCTGCTCAGGCTGAGCTCTAACTTTGGAACCTCCTGCCTCAGCCTCCCAGAGTGCTGGGATTACAGGCTTGTGCCACCAAGCCCAGCCCTAATCTCTTCTTATAAGGATGCCAGTCATTCTGAATGTGAACCCTCATTTAATCACCTCTTCAAAGACCCCGTATGCAAATGCACAGTCACATTCTGCAGTGTTGGGGGTTAAGACTTTAACATGAATTTGGTATGTGTGTGTGGGCATAATTTAGCTCACAAGACTGAAATAAGTCAGACACAAAAAGGCAGTTATTTGTGTGATTCTTCTTTTTATTTTTTGAGACAAGGTTTTGCTATGTAACTCAGACTGGCTTTAAATTCAGCATGTAGCCCAGGCTAGCTTCAAGCTCACAGCGATCCTCCTGCCTCAGTCTCGCAAGTCTTGGAATTGGGGGCATGCACCACTGTGCCTGTCTTCTGTGTTATGACTCCTCTTTATGAGTATGTCAGTCAGGAAAAACCATGTCCTGTTTTTCCTTTTGTTTTCATGCCCCAACCAACACAGGCCACTTCTGTGACCTCAAAAGGGGCGCTCTCCCTCCCAGCAAGCAAGCAGTGGATTCCACGGCAGTGCACACCTCTAGGGGTCCTCTAATCTGATCTGGTTCTGACACTACCTGTTGACAGCGCCAGATCCCACGGGTGGGGACTCCTTTCCCAAGATCCCCCTCTTTTAGATACCAGCTGCAAGCAGCAGGTTGTGTTAGCTGTGCTTCTGACCCCTGGCTGTAAACTGGGGATCCTGCGACCCCTCCTTGGGTTGGATTCATTTGCTCAAGGGGCTCATCGGACTCACATCCGGAGGCTCTCATGTTTACCAGTCTATCATGAAGACTGTTACCAGCGATATGGAGGAAGAGATGCATGGGATGCGGTATGGGAGAAGCGATGCGGGGCTCCGTGGCCTCTCCGGGCGCCGCCCTCTGTGAACCCGCATTGCTCCCTGTCCCGGAGTCCCGGGAGCCCCGCCCTCTTGGGAATCTCACGGAGCCCGCGCTGCGCAGGCGCGATTGCTGACAGCGGAGTGGGGACGGCGGGCGCGCACACAGCAGCGCCTGTCTGTGCAGGCACCTGGCCTCTGCAGCATTCCTCCTCCAGGGTGTGCGTACAGGACCCCAGGAATGAGGCGGTCCTGTGACCTCCTACCCGACAAGGGTAGGTCGGAGAGCTCCTTTATGACTAGCCCCAGCCTAGAAGATTAGAATTTTTACGATTTGCCTTGGGGAAGACAAGTCCTGGTGTTTTTGATTTGCTTTGCAGAGAGAGTTTTGAACCAGGAACCATTAAAACAAATAAAAACAAAACAAAACAAAACAAAACACCAAAGCCTGTTACCCAGGTGGGTGACAGTGAGATACCTGGATGTCTTAGTAATTTAGTTTTCTCGTTGCTGGGACAAAATACCTGACACTCTAGGTTAAAGGAGGAGAGGTTTATTTCACCTCTGTCTGTAGAGGTCTCAGTCTATAGTCGTTGACTCCAAAGCAGGGTGGCGTGGCAGAGGAGCATCACAGAGAGGAAGCAGTTGTGGCAGGCAGAAGACAGCAAAAGCAAGGGACAAGAGACAAGACCACAGCTCTTTCTGTCTCTTGTATTTTACCCAGGCTACCCACCCTTAGAGCAGGGAGCGCTCACACCCTTAATCCTAGCATCTCGCCGTGAATCAATCCCAGCATCGTGTCCGTGATCACACACCTTAGATCCAGCCACCTCCGGAAAGCCCCACCTATGACCACAGGAAGCTTTGGGGGACATCTAGACACAAGCCCTAGTACTGGACATAGGCAAATTCGTGGAGAAGGGAGTACGTTAGAAACTACCAGGAAGTGGAAGGGAAATGAGGAATTGCATTGCCTAATGGCCGTGGTATTTGTTTAGGTGTATATCGTTGTGTATATCACAGTGAATGCACTTTAACGGCACTGAATCATATACTTAGGAATGGTTAAAATGGTTAATTTTGTATTCTGCACATTTTGCTTCCCTAATAAAGAGAGACTAGCAGAGATAGGACCAAAGAGAACATTTCCACCAAGGCTCGTGTGACATGCTGGCATCACACACCGAGGCTCTAGTTTTGGGTGGGGGTAAGGCTGTCCTGTCCAGCCCTGTGGTATAGGGTTTGGGTATGGGTGCGAGGACCCCTCATAGGGCTGAGCAAGTTTAGGAGTCTGGGAGTTTAATGTACCTAAAGCTGAGCCCTCACCTGGGGACCCAGGGCAGGCTTGGCACTGGGTTGGGATAGAGCAGCAGTAGTGATGGGGGTGGTGCCGGGCAGGTGTTTGGGTTTTGCTCGCTCTGCAAAGAGCAGCGTATGAGGCCAGAGAGCAAGATTTGACCTTTTCCCCGCTGTTTGGACCCTTGGTTCCTTTTTCTGGGAGATGGGAGTGGTGGTGCTGACTGCAGAGTGGAGGGGCTCAGAGAGGACGATCAGGCACAGGACAGGTTTAGCCCAGTGCTGGGTGCACAGCAGGTGCTTCACAGGTGACCACAGGCATCTCCCTTCCTAGGCCTCGTGTCCCTCCTTTTCACTGGGCATTCAGAGTGTACCCACCACATTCAGGCTCTGTCCTGCAGCTGGTGTGACAAGCGAGACCT
>RJWT010035408.1:0-13478 GCA_004365215.1 Cuniculus paca | reverse complement strand
CACTATGGTTGTATATCCAAAAGAAAGGAAATAATTACATCAAAGAGAAACCTGCACTTCCAGGTTTATTGCAGCACTGTTCACAGTAGCCAAGATATGGAATCATCCAATACACATACACCCCTACACTGTGCATCAGCAACAGATGGGCATATAACTGCCCACCAGCTCAAGACTAACATTAGAGCTGCAAGCCCTCCCTAACTGACTGAAGGTTTCGTCTGGATTCTGAACAGAAAGAAAGAGAACATAGCTAGCTCTAACCTTTATGAAAATTAAAAAATATACCATTCTTTCAAGTCTAGAGGACCATAAAGACACAGGTTAATAATGCCTTGCGTTGAAAGTATTTGTAGCCTTGAAAAAGCTAAAAATATTCTTAACTAAAAACAAAAATCTAATGTCATTAAGATAACAAATTATTCCTGAGCAGGGATTAAAAGAACATGATAGTAAGGAAATTACTCTATACCTCACATCCACACATGGCCACACTGGTGTGAAAACAACATAATCATTGGTGTTACAGTTTCATTCAAGAATGACCCCCAAAACTCTCATACCCCAAGAAAGCTATCATGGGAGTGCTATAACTGATTTGCTGTTAGGAAGTAAGGCCTGGTTAGATGATGAAGGACTGGGTGTAACCTGAAAGGGTGTATCTTCCTCACTGACTCTTCTCTTTAAACTCTGTTTCATAACAGCCATGACCAGAGCATTTTTATTCCACTTCACACCCTTCCACCATGCTCTTCTGCATTCAAATCTGGCGACCATGGACTGAAACAGCTGAAACTGTGAACCAAAATAAACCTCGCCTCCTTTAAATTGCAAGTGTTGGGTATTGAGTCTTGGCAAGAAGGAAGTGACTAAGAGAAAACATAGGCCCACTCATTTATTCCACCAAAATTTATCCACAGATGGTGCTATTTTACCACAGAACTTTCATGTCCCTTACTTTCTTAATTGAAAGACTAGGATCAGTTGCTACCACTGTAAATCAGGTGGTTGCACCAAAATGGACTAGGAACTAGGCAGGGTCAGAGGAATTTAGACTGCACATGCCATTCAAGGAAGGACTTTCAAACAAATTTTTACATTATCTCAGACTCATGGTCAAGCTTAAAATATGTAAGGGGATCCCATGGATGAAGGAGGCGCAAAGTAGAGAATCGTCATCTACCAGATCTATTTCACTTGACTCACAAGTTTAATATCCAGGCTACATTTTTCAAGCTCCCAGCTTGATAGGGTATGCTGTTTGGAGGGATGATGTACAGCAGGAGTCCTCCAACATCAGCATACATAAGAACCACCTGGGGTATTTGTTAAACTCTAGATTGCTGAGCCTCAGATCTGGGTTTTCTGTTTCTGTTTCTCAAGGGGAGCCCAAGCATCTGCAATTCTTCCAAATGATGCTAATGCTACCAGTTCACAGAACCCAATGTGAATAACACTGGGTCCCGGATTGAAGTCTCTTTCTGGCAGGGAGCACTGGTAGGTTGAGAAGAACTCGTTATTAATTGACACCTGATGGCAAATAAGAGTTGATGAGAGGCTGGCTTTATTTGTGATCTGGGATCTAATTATCTAGTACAGAGGGACAAAAGGAAGGGGATTAGTGGCAATGTTACCTCTTCTTCTCCCAGGATGGTGAAACTGCTGGTGAGGGGTATGTTTTCTCATGGACGAAATAATACTGTGTACCCTCAAGAAGAGGGGTGATGCTAAAAGTCTTCCAGGAGGAGGTACTGAGCCCCCTCTCTCAACAGTAAGTCCTGCTCACTTCTATACAGCAAATCGGGTTTGGGAAAGATTGCTGGTTTTTCAGCTGAACGAAGACCTGGAACCTGTCCCAGGTCCCCTGCAGGATCTGTTGGAAGTTATGAAGAAATGGGCACAGGAGACAGATCTTGTCCCTAGGAACAAATGCTGCAGCCCTGGGTATAGGCACTGCCACTAAATCCCTGTGGAGATGTATGTAGAAGGTAGGAACAGGCGCTTATGGGAAGAAAGAGTACCTGCTGGCCTTTGCAGGCAAAGGGACTCCACCTGCCCTCTTTCCATGGAGAAATCAGATTGACAGCAAAGAGCAGAATTTTTTGGGAAGTATAATGATAACCTCTATTTTTTAGGAGGATTTCCTTATCCTTTCGCATGATTGATGAACCTTAGACTCCCTCTGTGATCGTTTCTAAATGTCTTCTTTATTCCAGTGCCTCAGTGAGGCTTCTTTTCCTGGATGCCCTCTAAGATTCTAAAATAACTTGAACCTAAGGGTTCAGTTCTAGTAGTTGGGGAGTTAGGGGTAACTGCTTCCAAAATTATTCTTTTTCTGAGTAAAATTATTTCTGTGGCATTTTCCAACCTGCTTTATTATTTCTATGTAAGATCTCCATCTCACTTGCATTAATATTACAACTCTAGCAAGAATTTAGCCTCTGACCCATGGCCCTTATCTATTTTTCGTTATTCATTTCCCTACCTATTTTCTCTTTTCTCCTGTAAAAAAGGGAAAAGTTTGGGTTTGTGGGTGGGTGTTTGTTTTATTTTGTTTTGTACTGGGGATTGGATCCAGGCCTTTTGCACTGAGATGCATCCCAGCCCTTTTTTTAAAATATTTTATTTTGTGACAAGTTCTGACTAAGTTACCCAGGTTGTGACCCTCCTGCTTCAGCCTGTCAAAGTGCTGCGATTACAGGGCTGTGAAAAATTCTAGATGAATAATATTGAACACAGTTTGTACTAGCAGGGGATAATTCACAAATCCCATAGCCCTCAGAACCAGAAGATTGAGAGCTTTTCTGTGCAAATAAGCGGGGAGTATTTATAGACAGAACAGAGATGTGAGGCAAAGAAGTCATTTGATTGGTTGTAGTTGCATATTTGCTCTATCTAGTTTGCAGCCTAGGATCGGCTGGCACCCAGCTATTTGCTACAGTTATACTTTACAGTTTGTGTATGTGCTCAGTTAGGTTGTAGTTCCTTATATAGGGACTCAAGGCACTCGAGGCAGTCTCAAGTCAAATTTAATGTTCCTCATCCTTACGCTGTATACATGATGTTTAAAGTCACAACAGCACTGTGTAAAAAACTACCCCAAAACTCAATGACTTAATAATCATTCTGATAAATCTGTAGTCAGCTAAGGGATCACTGATTTAGGCTGGAATCAGCTGGGCAGATCAACTGATTTTGGCTACATTCATTTATGCATCTGAGGTTGACTGATCAGAAGGGGCTTCCTGGGGTAGATGTGGCTCTGGCCAGTATATGTCATCCTTCTCCTGGACCACAGGGCAAACTAGACTGCCAATACTCCCTATAAATCTTGCTACATATCCCTCGAATATTCACTTTTCCACCCTCAAAGCTAACTATGTCACACTTCTCTTTCTTCAAATCTCCCTCTTGTCTCCCTCTCACTGCAGCCTCCACCAGTCTCACTGGGCCATTTACTCTCTTTACCCTCAGTAATAATGGAAAAGACAATCTCTGTTACTATTTAAGTCCAACTCCTCCACTTATATTCTGGATAATACTTTCTTGTCCAATCAAAGAATTCACTCTTCAGTTTTTACTCCCTATTGTATCATAGATATCTTGCTTGCCACTGAATAACTCTGATCATCATGCAACTGTACATCAATTCCATTTTTCAACCCAGCAGCCATTCACTCTACAGCTGAAATTCCATTGACAGCTATATGTCTGTCTGGACTTGCTTCTCCACTTCTTACCCCATTAACACCACCATCTCTCCCAGACAGTATGCTACCCTCTGAGGTCTTATTGGGTCCAACCTCCCTTGGCTTAGTAAAGTAGCCAAGGACCCTATTGGGCCACTAGTTTGGAAGATGATGACCAAGGTAACAACAACTATATCATGGTTCTACTAAAGGTATTCAATGCTCCATAGAGGTAGTAAAGGATAACCTTTTACCACCAGGATCTTAAAACCTAACTGAAGATAAAGAATACATGCAGAAAAGAGAAGTCTTTTATTTTACATATTACTAGGTACTAGATATTTTCCCTACATAGTTTCCTTATTCTTACAAAAACTCATGAGTTGAGTATTATGAGAGCCTAATTTTTTTATGAAGAAATAGAGGGATTGTCAAGCTCAGACCCAGGGGATAGTGGTTCCAAAATTCTCCCTTTTCCCAATACTATTCTACCTCTAAATATAAAAATCTAACGCATGTGTTTGACTTCGGTTTTAATTCCAGTCAACCACTTTCAAAAGAACTGTACTCACCAGTCACCTGCAGCAGAAAGCATTTGTTGTATTGGGGCTTTAGGAATCAACATTGCAGTGCTTTCTAAAACCCAGTTAGTGACTCACTCTAGGAGAGTGGCACACAGCCGCAGCAGGCATGCAGAACCTTCTGTCAGCACATGAGCCAAGTGGCGGCAGCAGCCAAACATCAGGTAACAGTTGTTTCTAAACTGAAACCGCACTATTCAGGTTTAATTGCAGTGTTGGCACTTCATGATAAATACGTGGGTTTTGGGTTGCAGCTTGGGTACTTGGTCTCTTAAAGTTTTGCCATCACTGCTATTAGATGTTGGGGGACCAAAAATGTGAAAGACTTGGGTCAATTAAATTGTCCCTCTTTGTGCCAAGATAATTAAATGGTCCCTGTGGATTTTAGGTCTTCCTGAAATTGTGAGATACATAATGGGGATCTGTAGGTTGGGTTGTGAGAATAGCACCATCTCACTTGACAGTCCCTTGTAATGTCCCTGCAGTCTAAACCTGCATATTTCCTGGGAGGGCAGCTGCTTCTGGACTGGCATGTTTGTGTCTTTGCCATGGACAGTCATTGGTGGCTTATAAATCTATACTTATTCGGCCAGTCTAACTGCAAACCACTAGTCAACCCAATCTTTTTCTTATTAATGAGATTCATTTTCTAAGTCAAATGTTAAAACCCCAGGGCTCATAAATATTCCCTCTCCCACACCAACAAAAATGCATAATGATAGAACCCCAAAGTCCTTAGGCCTCATCACCCTATAAGTAGTTTTATGGTCTGAATAAATGTTCCCTCGTGCATAAAGGCTTGGTTACAAGACTTTGACACTCTTGGGAGGTTGTGGAAGCTTTAGGAGGTGGGGATTAGAGAAAGTTAAGTCACTGGGGATCTTGAAGAAGATGATGGGACCCCAGCCCCTTTCTCTCTTTCTGCCTCCCAGCTACCATGAGGCTAACACTTCCTTCTACCATGTACTCCAGCCAAGGTTTACTACCTTAGCATAGGCCAAAAGCTTCAGAACCAATAGACTATGGGCCAAAACCTTTGAAATCCTGATCCAGAATACACTTTCCTTCTCATAAATGTTTTATCTCCAATATTTTGTCACAGTGATGGAAAACAGATTTATACAGGCAAGAATGAAATTATATCTGAACTATACTATGGCTTGGCACTACTTAAATATAACAAGAGCATAAGATTCCTTAACAGCCACACTGACACCATTATCAAGGAAAAATTAATAGTGACTTCGAGGTAGAATACTAAAATTACTCTGTCTTTGGGAGTGCAGTGGAGGGTGAGAAATGGGAGGTGATGATGTTGGATAGAAGAAAAAGGTCAAACTGATTTGTCATAAGAGATGCAACTTGCTAGAATTCACATTATATTCATTACCTCTCTTGACTCAGTGGAATTTGATTCCTCCCTGGTGTGAAATTCGAAATTCATATCTTGAACAGCAGGCAGCTTTTCTCCAAGTGGTAATTTGAGGACGTATCTCTTTCCATCTTATTTTCTTCAACATGCGGCAGCCAAGATAATTTTCCTTTGTGCTTCAGCTAGCAACCAAAAGAAGAGCATGGCTGATTATGCAGGAGCAGAAGGAAATTAGGGCCCTCACCGAGGAAGTAGAGTGCATCACATCAGCTTATATTCCATTAGCAGGAACTCAGTCCCCTGACCATTGCTAACTATAAGAAAAGCTGCAAAATGTGATGCACCATGTTGCTGGGAAGGAGAGAGTCTGCTAAAGAGCCAGTTGGTCTCTGCCACTTACGGAGAGGCTCACCTCCGTAACTGTGCCCAAGTCCTCGGAGACTGACTGATTGTTTACTTAGTGGCGAGGCATTCCCCAGAGCCATCCTTGTAAAATGTATGTTCTTCCAAACAACTTTGCAAAAGGAAAACTGAAATAAATATAAAAATTGGATCAACATTTCTGACAACCTGTAACAAAAGAAGGTTTAAGTCTTTTGTATAAGTTGGCAAGAGGAATTAAAAAGCCATTATATTGAAATATAGGTTCCCTACCCCCATCTGAACCAGTGTGAGGCTTATTTACCCTATGGAATATACATGTTAGCCTTCAGATTAGTTTAACTAAATAAGAAATTTTAAATAGTTCTGTGGAGATTGGAGAGAGAAGCAAAGAGCCATTCCAAGACCAGACTCTGACTCCTGTAATGTTACTATTTGGATCTAAAATCTAGTGGTTGGGAGTATGCAAGGAAAAAGCTTAACAGTGTTGTGTGGGAGACTGTTTAGGATTTGGAGTCAGAAAGAATTAGGTAATTAAGAAGCTGTGTAAACCTGGGCAGGTTACCAACTTCTCTTGTGTGAAATAGAGAGAATCCCAGAGAATGTTTTTCATAAAAGGGGTAGAAGTGGGAGATATATACATGTGTGAGTTTCATAAATGTGGTGCATAGAAGTGCCCAGTATATGGCAGTTCCCTTTCACCCCACCTCATTTCTCTTTGTGGCCTCCAGTCTTTAGTAGTCTTGATTATGCGGCGGAAGAAGATGTTTCCCTTGGCTTCGAAGCTTGTGTGAAAACACGTCATTCCCCAGTGTTTAAGAAGTGTCTACATAGCCTAGAAAGGTCAAGTCTTTATCAGGGCTTAGGTTTCGAAATACCTGTGCTGTGATCCAGGTTGCACATGCTGGCCCAGTTCCGTGGGATAGACAGTAAGATATCGTCCTATTTCTACCTATCTGCATTGTCTTCAGAGGGAACTTCATTCGGCAACATGATGTTGGTGTTAAATAACTTGTGCTCATTCATACAGACTATCTAAATTGGAGTCACAATCTGAGTCTAGGTAGTCTGGCCCCTGAACTCAGATTCTTACCTGCTGTTCTATCTAGATCTGGTAAAGGATGAAAGAATTTAGATAGGAGGGCACATGATTGTTATTCTCATGAAGTCCAGATCTTATCCTACAGTCCCTGACACCAACCTCAGCCTTGGTCACACACTCTAGTTTCAGAGTGTAGTGGGCAAGGGAGCTGGTATGTGGGACAGCTGGGTACACACTGGTCATTGCCAGTAACAACCTTCTCATCACACAGAAGTTCTCATTGGGAGAAGGAGCCTTGTAGGTGGGGACAGTGCCTACTATACAAATTGGTATGTTCCTTATCACCTTGTGCAGAAATTATATAAGAATGCTGTGACTTTATTGCCTCTTCCCTACCTAAGGACTCTTTAGGCTGAAACTGGTCATTCACTAAGCTTCTTGACCTCCATATGGGAATCATAAAGAGACATAAAGTCACTAGCATTGCTAGCTTAAGCCCTAGAGCTCCTTCATGGTTCAATTTATAATATTCGACAGAATAAAATACGTACAGGTCCTGGCTCCTTTTTATTTATTTATTTTTAATATTTCCTTAATAATCTGGTATGCTTCTGCATGTGTTATCTGAAAGTGCGTTTCTCTAAGGAATAGAAAGGCATACATCTCTTCCAACAGTAACTCATAATAGTGACAGTTGCCAGTTTCAAGGATACTGTGCTAAGACTATGAATGTATGTAAATTTTCCTTTAGTTTGCTTAACAACAAGGTACAAGTTATGATTAAATGAGGCTCAGAAAAAGAAAATTAATTTTCCCAAGGTCATAGGGCCAGTAAGTGGTGGAGCCAGATGCAAATCAGTGGACAGTAGTAAGAATCGAGAGTGACAGATCTGACTTGCATCTGTAAGATGATGATAATAATGCCTATTTTGAAAGCCATGTGTAATTTCCTAAGTACAATGGCTCTTCAAATACACCCCACCCCACCCCCAAACACACAAAGGCCCTCAGTGGCTCTATTTATACTACCAGTTGGAGAGATACCTGACTCAGACTAGGCCAATGTAATTCTCTGTCTCAGCATGCTGCTCAGCCTACCCTACTGCTTGAGAACAGAGGAAGATAAGGTTAGCAAAGACTGAAAGACGAAGTAGATGTGACAGTGAAGCAGAGATGACCTGTTAGCATCGTCACACTAAATTCTTCCTTTTGGCCATTGGAGTTCTGACAAACCACCTACTTCCTTGCTAGGGGTATTAAACATGCAAGCGTCCGTGAAGAGCTAAAAATGATGTGCTCAGTAAATCCCATTTGTGAATTTTATTCCCTTAGCTTACATCCAGGGTGGACTGCTTTTCAGTCGTAGGTCTTCTTGAGCTTCTTAATTTACACAAGGGGAAAGCAAGTTGCTTGAGGCTAGGGACCAGCACCATTTAAACATCATCTATTTAAACTGTCAGCATAAGGCACACCACAAGTTAAAACCGTAAGGATAATCCTGTACCAACAACTGGAAAAATCTCTCAGGGTTGCAGATTCTTTCTTGGGACTGTGGAAAGCCCAGTCATTTGGGTGAATGCCAATGGAATTACCCTTGGCAGTTCTGGGGGAATTAGGTGACACTTGGTTTCCACGTGAAGCTTCTGTGTATGAACAAAACATCGTCACTGTCTCTTGTACCAACATGGTTGCTGGGGAATACTTATTTGTTTACCTCCATCTCCCTCCTCCAGAGTAGAAACTCCTTAAAAGAAAGTAATACCTACCTCTCACCACACTTGCAGTGTTTAGCACAGGTTATGGGACACCATGGGAGATTAATAAGTAGTTTTTGAAAAATGAATGCAGCTCTTTACTCACTAACATTTATACGGTGGGATTCAAGAGGAAGTTTACCCAGCTCTGACACCATGCTCTTCCTGCTATTTGAGGCTATTTGGACCTCTCATTCTAGCATTTTAACATGTTCCTGCCAGCTTGAACTACTTCAGATGGCATGACACAATCATGCATGTACAGCTCCATTGTGAACGTATTAAAGATCCAGTACATAGGGCTGGGGACTTAGCCCAGCGGTTCAAGCGCTTGCCTGGTAAACACAAGGTTGTGAGTTCAATCCCTGGTACAAAAAAAAAAAAAAAAAAGATCCAGTTGGCTTCCTATGCAGTCCCATCTTCAACCTTTTGCTCTAAAATTCCGTCTAACTCTCCTATTCTTCTCTCTGCTGCTACCATTTAGTCAAAAGCCCCACTTATATCTCTTACTTCCCTTCCCTTATGTATTCATTTAATAACTACTGAGGATAATAAACACCCATCACTGAGCACTAAACACAAAAGACAAATACAATCTCATCCTAAGCATCAAGATACTCAAGAAACTCAAAGGAGAAAAATGTCAAGTACTACGAATAATAATTAAGAATGATACAGTGTGATGCAAAGTATGACGAGATGAGTACTGAAAGAAAGTTACTCAAGGGTTGAGGATGAGGAAAGTTTCAGAGGTGCATTAGTCACCTTTTCATTGCAGTGACAAAATACCTGCTCAGACTATAGTCAATTGTCTGCATTGTTTTAGTCTGTGGCCATGCAGAAACATCTTGGCAGAAGGGTGTGGTAAAGGAAAGCTGCTTACCTCATGGTATCCAGGAAGAGGGAGAAGAAGGAGAGAGACAGGAGAGGGAGAGGGGAAGGAGAGGGAGAGGGAGAGAGGGAAGGAGAGGGAGAGACAGGAGGGGGAGGAGGAGGAGAAGGAAGAGGAGAAGAAGATACATCCTCCAAAGTCATGCCTCCAATGACCTACTTCCTCTAACTGGACCCTGCCTCTTAATAGCTGATGCCACTATGAACTTAACATCAGTGCGTTAATCTGTGGATGTTTGCGTCCTCATGATCAGATAACCTCTTGGGCCCCATCTCTGAACACTGCTGCGCTGAAGTTCAAGCCTTCCGCACATGAACCTTTGGAAGGCATGCCATATTCAAACCGTAACAGGAGGTGGCAATTAGGCTAAGTTTTGATAGATAAGAAAAATCTGGACAAGTAGAGAAGGAAAGGCAAAAGAAGTTACAAGTTTAAGGAGCAGACTGAACTGGATGAGTAAAACATGACATACTAGGCAAGGTGCAGCAACCAGAGCAGCCCAGAGTGCCTGGGTGTTGGGGAACAAGAAAGTAGGCAGGGAAATAAACTTGGACCCAATGCCAAGGCTCTGAAGGCCCCACTCAGCTCTGAATCACCCACAGGGCCAAATAAGCACATGTTTAATAAACCCAAAATAAAATCGGAAGTGAGAACATCTAAAAAGAAATGAATTAAACTTTGACATATAGTTGACTTTTGTCCAATTTCAAAAAAAAAATCTTAACTTTAGGCTGTAGTATTTTTAAAATTTGGAATTACATATGGAAAAATATCACTAGCCTTTTTGATGGTTAGGGTCTCCAAAGGTTTTTTTTTTTTAATCAGGCTCTAGCCCTGTGAAAGAATTTAGAAACTAGCCAATCTCAGTTTTTGGGTAGGCAGAACTGAGTTAAAGTACTTTGTAAAACTGCTTATAACTGTACTCTTAACCCCTTGAGAGTACTAGCAATTTATGAGGTCAGTCAATTGTTTGCCCAAACAATGGTGGCATTTCAGGAACTGTGACAAGTGAAGCAATATAGGGAGGATCTCTGCACGTTGCCCCAAAATTAGGAACTAGTGCCCTTAAAAGTGCTCTACTTCCTAAAACGAAGTTGTCTCCCAGAGGTCCTGCTATCACTAACAGCAGAGGCATCCTCCTTAGTTGATGTTAAGTATCTTCTAGAACACGATGTTCAGGGCCAAAAGTTATACATATTTCCCCTGCTATCCACACCACTAGGGGAAAAGAGGGTATATCCTCTACCCCAAGACCAACAGGTAGAATGTGTTTTAGAAAATCATTCATCTAGGTTAGGAATGCCTACATGAATGAGGAAATGAAATCTCACTGCTAGGCTGGCTGATTCTATAGCCCAACCCCAGGCCCATGCCAGGGCTGAAAATGAGAGACATCCTACAAGAGTTTAACATGGATGTCAAGAGTTTAGGTTCACAGAAACAAAGTTGAAAAAGATGAAATAGAAGAAAATCTATATATCATGCAGGCAAAGATAATCGCACCTGAGCAGATGCCCAGCAGCAGAGAAACAGACCACAGCATAGCAAGACTAAGGGGACCTACTGTGTCACCAACAGATGATGGGGGAACACCCTGCTAGCTCCCCCAGCTGCCTCTCCCTGCCCTGAATTACAGGAGTGACAGTCCCAGAGTAGGCAGAGTAAATTGAAAGAGCAGACTGTACTCTTGGTTACCTAGCGCCCAGCTCCTGTATTGTAGTTTCTCTGAGAGCATATTCTTTATGTCTAGCACATTCCTGGCCCACCACAAACAATACAATACTTGTGTTGAAAATGAATGAGTGAATGCAGCTACACATAGTGCTCATCTCCCACCCCACCCCAGCTTTCCTGGTTAAGAAGCCTTACTTATTAGAAGAGGGTGTTCCCTTGGCACAGAGCTTTGCTTCAGTAACGTGGCATTCCCCAGGGCAGGCATAGTGTGTGACTCCAGCAATGTCAGTTTCTGGGCAGGGCTTGGTCTTCCACAGATTGTAGACCCGCCCCCAGCTCCGCATTTCAGCTCAGTGGGTGGAAGATATAAACGTCAGGCCTCCTGGCCAGGCTGCATGATTACCAAAGACTTCCAACAGCAACATGAAGTTGGGAGGCCTCCTTCTTCTCGTGACCCTCCTTACTCTCAGCCTAGCGGTACAGGAGCTACAGGCTGCAGTGAGACCATTGCAGCTGTTGGGTGAGTCTAGCCCTGATCTTCTTTAAATAAGAGAGCCAAAAAAAAGGACATCAGGAACCAGTGTGTACAGGAAGAGGAGAACAAGAAAAGAGAAAAGGAAAGATATTTTCCTTCAGGATTCTCCTTGATGGATACCACTCCACTTCCTGGAGCAGAATCTCTCTTCTGCCCCTACTTTCTCCCTTCCTTTCCCTAAGACACTCTCTTGTTATGGTTGATACATTGTGTCAACTTGAGAAGTTTAGAAATTTAATTAAGACTCATCTTGGAAGCAGGATCCTTCCTTTGTAAATATCCTCAACCCATGCAAGAGGAGGGCACAGAGGTGGTGTGAGTGCTACACCTGCCCTGGGGTGGGGGGAGGTAGCCTGCTTACAATATAAGGGAGGAAAAGAAGTTTGTGCTTCCCCCTCTTTTGCTCTGGCTGCCGCCTTGAAGTGTTGCCCCAGTGCCATGCCACCCTGCCTTGGAGCAGCTGATTATGAAACCTCCACAAACAGTGAGCTAAATAAACCTTTCCTTCCTTCATTTTGGGTGTCAGGTATTACATCACAGTAAGGAAAAAAAGTAACCAACACACCCCTCTAGCTGGACTCTTCATTCCTCTTTTGCCCCCCATCAGCCGCTCTCTATCCTCCACTATCTCCCTCTCCACCACCTACTTCATAGGATTGCCTAGAGAAAATATTGTCTTAGTCATGTTAAACATGAATCATCTCAAACTTTTCTCCTTTTGCCACTTTTTTCTCAAAGGAGCATTCTAAATTCTCTGCCCTTATTCCCTGTAACTCATCCCTTAATCCCTTGAAGACTGGCTGCAGCCTCAGTCCCTCCCCCATTATCTCTCCTGAGCCCCTTGAGTCCTCTGATTTACCTTTCCTTTAGTACTTTATAAGTCTGGGGTAGACTCTAAAGTATTTCCTGAATAACTTCCTCTATGCTTTATAAATAGTAACAAATCCACCAAAAAATACTTACTAAGGGACCAAAGTGCTGCAAGTGGGAAAAACAGGTCTTCAACTTTTCACAAATCAACAACAACTACCAGAAACGTGGTGGAATCACAGTGGCTTTCTCTGAGGTCTATAATGTACATTGTAGACACCCCACAGGCCCCTTCTCCTACCTCTCAGACACTGCTAATCAACCATGACACTTTTTGTTCCTAAGCCTTGACAAGGCATCCAAGCCTGCTCAACATGGCAACAGGTAGCCCCCTTTATGGATTAGAGCCGGCACTGAAGAATGATCTTCATCTCTTCTGTGGCATCCAAGGGCTTATTTTACAGATGAGAAAACAAAGGCCCAGAGAAGTTCAGAGATAGAACCAGGTAGAGAAATTCCTAAGAATAGCTGAGTAGCCAACTAAGCACAACATACATTCATCCAGAGGACTGCACAGTATTTTGCTAGAAGCTCCTGTGAGGTCTTAACCAGGTTTTTAGACATATTTCATTGGTTTGTAAGACCAATGTTGAGGGCTGGGGATACGGCTCAGTGGCATAGGCACCTGCCTGGCAAGTGCAAGGTCCTGAATACAATTCCCAGTACCAAAAAAAAAGGACCAATATTG
>RJWT010035407.1:0-13464 GCA_004365215.1 Cuniculus paca | reverse complement strand
CTGAACTGATGCATTATCAAACACTTAAGATTGTTTATAGTTTTTGATGCTTATGTTACATGACAAGTATTACAGGATATTTTCAGAATTTTGATCATGTGTGCCAAGAGATGTGGGTTCAAAGGCCAGGTGTGTCTTCTCTGTCACTATAACAAACTGGTAAATTGTGTTTTAAGTGTACAGGTAGTGCAAGCTCCATCTTTTGGCCTCTACATGCCCAGTGCAGTGTTCTACACATTATATCAGTTCATATTCACAAGTACCCTTTGGCTGTACTAGATTGAGTCCAGGACAGTAGGGCCTGATTCCAAAGTCTGCATTCACTGCCACATTCCTCTATCACTTAACTGTTTGCTGTTCCTTGACCCCCTTACTGAATCATTTTCTTCTTCTTCACAGGCCGATGAAGACCCCATCATGGGGTTCCATCAGATGTTCCTATTAAAGAACATCAACGATGCTTGGGTTTGCACCAATGATATGTTCAGGCTTGCTCTGCACAACTTCGGCTGACCTCCTCCCGGCCAGGCACTCATGCTGTTTCCTCCTCCCTCCTCTTCCTGATACTATCACACTCCTCCAGATGCTCCAAATATCATACACAAGCGAGCAGGGCCGTGGTGGAAGTGGGTGCAGCGCGCTGCTGC
This sequence comes from Cuniculus paca, assembly GCA_004365215.1. NCBI lineage: Eukaryota > Metazoa > Chordata > Mammalia > Rodentia > Cuniculidae > Cuniculus > Cuniculus paca. The sequence goes on along the minus strand of RJWT010035407.1, from coordinate 12,817 downwards.
CACCACAGTGTTGTGCATGATGTTTGGACACTAGACTAGTTGCATCTGACAGGAGAAGTTTGTGTTGTACCAGCGCATGCCTTGGAAAGACTTAAGTAATGCAAAAGGTTGTCCTTTTATTTTTTTTTTAATCTACTGACAAGTTGCTCTAGTAACCCAAAGAAGTGAAGGAGAAAGCAGCTGCCTCACCACCCAAATATTGATTTGTTCAGATGTTTCAATGCCTCATGATACAATAAAACCACAAAAATTTTCTTAACAGTTTAAATTGTTTTAATTAGCTTAATAGTTGGCTGGACATCAATAAATACACTGCCCCATTATCTCTCTCATGTCTTACCCTCCACATCTATCCCAACTCAGCAATACCTACTGCAAGGAGAAAAAGTGGCTGAAGTACACTTCCAGCTTGCTTCCTTCAAGACCAGTAGGGCAGAGTTCTCCCCAGGCTACCTGGTCTTGGAAAAGTAGACAAGGGAGGCTCAGGTTTGGTCTGACGCTTCCCTTGCATTGAAGCCTCTCTGCAGTCAGTTGTGATACCTCCTGCAACCTCTGCCCTGGGTAGGTTCAGGGCTCTAGTAACAGTGATGACTGTGAATTCTGTTGCAGTTGGAGAGATCTTGGGCACATATGGCCCAGCAGGTTCAGGTTCTTTGAGCCTGATGGGGGAACCCAGTCTATCCTCAGAAAGGTCAGGATCATATCTAAGGTGCCCCACATCCCCCAAGCCAAGCAGAGGGCAGCTCAGATTCTCTATAACTGCTTGGGTTATGATCGTCTAAAGAGCAAACCCCTGTTGGGTTGGGGTATGGAAGATTTGGATCTATGGAAGTCAAGAGTATGAGAGTCGTGTTGTAGGAATTCACATCCCTCAGGCCTCAGCAGGACATTTTTACTCCCTTCATTTCCTTCTCATCACACACAACTCCACATTCTTCAAATCCCAGAAAGTCTTAACTGTTATTAGGGCAGTTTCTGCTCCTCAGTTTTGGGGGACAAAAGCCTTGCCCAATACAGATACAGCCCCTCAACCCTGTGACCTCTAGATGGTAAAAGAAGCCAGGTAGCAACTGCAAGCCAGAACCAAACCTAGGATTTGGGCTAATTAGAGGTTTTAGGATTGGTGAGGGCACCCCTGCTCAGGCTAATCTGTACTCTTCCTCTGTTCTCTATGAGGGGAAGGTACGGGTTTTTTCAGACCCCACTGGTTGCCTGTCTTCAACTGGGCACAGGGCTGGATGATGTGCAGTTTGGGAGGACAGCATAGTCAGATTTCAGTGGAACTGATATCTAAGCTGCTGTGTATTTGGGGTGGGGAAGAGGTAGGTAGATGCCTGCTGCCTCAAACCACCCTGTATAAAAATCTGCAATATAGCTTCCTCCATGTACCTATGCCTGAAATGTCTGCAATAAAGAGGTGTTTGTAATCTGTGGTTTCTTTCTTCCTAACCTGAGGATGCTGTGATGGGACAAGGGGTTGCTGGGGGCCAGTAGGGAACAATGACATTTGTGAGAACGTCTCCCCTGCCCTTAGAATTCCTGGGACCCCGGAAGTCGGGTTACTACAACCTATTTCCCAAAGGGGAGATAAGCTGCTATCAGTTCAATTTATTCCCGCTGGTCTGAGGAACTGCATCTTAGTTGATTAGGTGCAGGACTGTCAAAAATTCATCATAGAGTGGGTAGGGACCGGGTGGGATTTCCTGAGGCAGGTACAGTTTTGGGCGTCCCATTCCTGAGCACGGAGACATTTGTTCTGCCTCATTCTTTAAAACTTACCCGAGCCTATGGGTACAGGGCCAGGACAGCGAAGGAATCATTCACTCCCAGCCCGGAACCTTTCTTCTCTAGCCTTCGCAGGTTCCGGGAGTGCAGGCTTGTGGGAGCCGGAAGTGGAGGCGGTTGGTGGGGTTGGCTCGGCTCAGGGACGCGGCGCTGGCGGCGGTTTGCTATCATTCTGTGGATCCCGTGTAGTGACTGGTGTCTTGTTGTCTGGGGGGTCGCTGTTGGGTGAGGCTGGGGGGTGCGCGGCAGCAGCGGAAGGAACGCAGTGCGGGCAGGGCACCCGCGGACGAGCCCATGGCCTCCTGCGCGAGCATCGACATCGAGGACGCCACGCAGCACCTGCGGGACATCCTCAAGCTGGACCGGCCCGCGGGGGGTGAGCGAGTATAGCCGGGGTGGGCTCTTGGCAAGCAGGAAGACGGGTGGCGTGGGTTTGAGCCGCCCTCAGGGCCTGCAGCTCTCTTAAGTCTGGTCGCGACTTGTGAGGGCGAACACGAGTGGGAGGTAGATCCCTGAGCATACTCCGCGAATGGCGCAGACCCCTGGGTGTGACCCCTCCCCATTTTGGCGCCAGACAATTCTGCCGCGTCCTTCAGCGTCTCTGCAGAAGGTGAGGCTCGTTCTCTGAATCCGCCAGCCTCTTACGGTTTTCTGGCTCAAAGACATGTTCCTGAGACTGGCCCAGCGCCACTATCCTTTCGCCATGGTTCACACGCCTGGTGCGGGCTCTTTTTACCAGTTCTGGGCCTAGAGTTTAAACGCTGTGCTGAAGAGCCTGCTGTTCCCCTTTACAACTCGCCTTTCCCCTGGAAAGCAGACTCTAGGCCTGGTGTTGTTTCGAGATGATTTTTCTGGAGGAAGGTAGCCCTCGGCAATGCCGTATCCTCTCTGGGATGAAGACAAATCACAGACTGCAAGGCCCTAGATTCGTCTTCAAACATCTGCAGTTTGTTCTCATTCTAATTTTACTTAGGCGCCTAGTGATACCCTAAAACTGCTCTTGCTGGCAGGACACACAGATAACAGGGTCGCAATATAATATTGTTATTGTAAAAGACGATTGCTTTCCTACTATGATAAGAAGGAGGTGGATGTTGTGGGGGCTGGAAATGCAGAGTACAGGTCTGAGAGGAGACTGTTTGGACTAGGTCACAATACAGACAGGAGTGGGTATAGGCTAGGTCTTGGTGTTTTTTTTGTGTGGTTTTTTTTTTTTTTGGTGGCACCGGGGATAGAACTTGCAACCTTGAGCTTGCCAAGCAGGTGCTTAGGCCATTGAGCTAAATCCCTGGCCCTTGTCTTTTTGAGACAGGGGCTTGCCATGCTGTTCAGACTGGCCTTGAGCTCACTTTGTAGCCCAGGCTGGTCTCAAACTCGAAAGGATCCTCCTGCCTCAGCCTCCCGAGTGCTAGGATTACAGGCTTGCGCCACCAGGCCCGGCTAGGCTACGTCTTATAATATGGACAGGAATTGGGTGTCAGGAAAGCCACCCAAGACACCTATTTAAAAAAAAAAAAACCTATGTAGAAGGCATATATTATGAAGAGGAAATAGCACATGTGAAGGCACTGAGTTTCCTAGCAAATTAAGACCTCCATGAAAACTTACAGTACTTGACGTACTTGCTTGTGATGTGGGTGTGCAGTGGCCACAGCTGAGAATTAATGTTTCCTCGCAACTTGTTCTTACACACTGGGAGCCCCAGACTGGCTGCTTCTGAAGCAAGCACTGGTGTTTTCTCTGAGTGGAATTAGCTAACCCATGCTTTTTGAAAAAATTCATCTACAGTTTGAGACCATGGACCCTTTGCTTCACACCTGGAATGTGTGTTCTCTTAACTAATCAATGAATGTGACTCTTGCCTCTTTTTTCCCATTGTCTGCGAAGCAGACTACACTCCAGCCATTTGCTAGAGCCTAGCAAGGTTAACCATGTACACTTTAGGCCTGCCGCTTATTTATCCTAGTGGTAGGCTGCCTTGGGGGGAGGGTGTCAGGTTATCCTTGAACACCTAAAGTGGCTATGATCCTAGTGAAGTGGCCAAGAGGCTTTCCTCAGAACTCCTTTATTGATTGGCACTTGGTTGTCTTTTGCCACATAGCCTCGTTCATCTCCTCTGAAGAATCAAATCAGGCCTCATCCTGTTTTTTGGGGGTTTTTTTGTACTGGTAATGGAACTCACGACCTCTCGCCTGCCAGGCAGGCACTGTGCCACTGAGCTATATCCCCAGCCCAGTTTTTTTTTTTTTACTACTGTTTTATGACGAAACTTGCTGTGTTCCTGAGGCCCTAGTCTCCTTGCTACCTTCGAGTTCAGACAGTGTTGTCAGAGCCCATGAGAATGTATGAAACCCAGCCATTGCAAACAACTGACATGCTGTGTGTCCTAACTCCGCACCCCATTCCACAGACTCTCTCTCTTGTTCTCGCTCTCTCTTTTGGAGACAGGGTCTCATTATGTAGTCCAGGCTGGCCTTGAACTTCCTTTGTAGCCCAGGATGGCCTCGAACTTACAGCAGTACTCCTCCCTCAGCCTCCCAAGTGCTAGGATTACAGGTGTTTGCCACCATGCCTGGCTAGTTTCTCTGTCCAGATTCTTAGTGTCCATTTCTCCTGAGTTTACCTGCCCAACATGGCTTCTTCTGAGCTATTTCTGTGTGAGACAAGTCCCTTCTAGAATCCTTCTAGAATTCTTATTTCCCAATTTTATCTGCCTTTTCATGGTTTAAGAGCCCCTCTTCTCTCCAGGTCCTGTTACTACCTAGATCTAGGTCCCAATATCTCTCACCCAGATTCTCAAATATTCTGTATGCTGCCTTTGAGCAGTCAGTCCACTAACCAGAGCTGACCATGTCACCTCCTTTAAAACTTTTGTGAGGCTTGGGGGGGTGTAGCTCAGTGTTACAGCACTTATCTACTATTTAGAAGAGCCTTGGTTCAGTCTATAGCACCTCAACAACAACAAAGAAAGAGGCATTATCCACAGGGAGAGTTTCAGCATCATGCCTAAGGCCTCTGCAGCCTTGTTTTCCCTCCATTCTTTCTGTGTTTGTGTGTTGTGAATACAGTGGCTATGGTGGTACCTCTTCTTTGAAGGCTTTCATGACTCTTCCCACAGCTTCTTCAAGTACTACACAGAGTTCCTCTTTGCTGAGCTGGACCTGAGTTTTAACAGGCTTCAGAGGGGCCGGGTTTTTTTGTTTTTTTTTTCAGTGCTGGAAATTGAACCCTGGGCCTCATGCATGCTAGACAGGCAGCCTATCACAAAGCTATATCCCCACCCCCATCAGATTATTTTTGATGGCTTATACCCCTCTCCCAGGTAGAAGAGCTTCATGCTTATGTTTGGTCATAACATATATCAGCATTCATGGAATGAGAGATGGACAAAGGATCCTCCTCCCCACATATATACCGTGCTCATTTGAATGTTTCTAGAGCATCTCATGGTATGGAAGGAAGACCTGAAGGAGAGGCCAGTGGGCAGGTTGTGACAACCTTGTCTTGGTTGTCTCTGTCTCCAGGTTCCAGTGCTGAGAGCCGGCGGCAATCCAGTGCCTACAATGGGGACCTCAACGGGCTCCTGGTCCCAGACCCCCTCTGCTCAGGTGATGGTACCTCAGCAAACAAGCCTGGTCTTCGGACCATGCCACTGATTAACTTACAGGAAAAGCAAGTCATGTGAGTATCTGGGAAATGGTAGTGGTGGTAATGATATCTTTAGGGCATGTGCTAGCCAAAGGCATAAGATGAGAGGTGAGAGGGGCCAGTACCCTCTGCTTTTCTCCCTCTGGATGACCTGGGGCCAAAATACTTTTAATCACATTGAATTTCCACTAGTATGAGAGGTGGGGACAACTTAAGTGTTTGGCTAGATGCGTAATGAGATGCTTACAAAAAAAAGATGTTTAGGCTCATTCCTAAATAGGTGAGCAAGCGGAGCTCAGCACCAAGCATAAGGGCTTTTAGGACCACATGTCTTTACCAGGTGACTATGTCTTCTCTTCTCTTCCTGCTATTGAGATAAAGTTTATGTACTCCTCTTTCCAGCTGCCTCCCTGGAGATGACAGCTCCACTTGCATTGGGATTTTGGCTAAGGAGGTAGAGATTGTGGCCAGCAGTGACTCCAGCATTTCAAGCAAGGCTCGGGGGAGCAACAAGGTAAGTACCAGCTTGCCATAGCCTATATAGTGTATAAGAGCACACCTAGCCTCTCCCTTCTCTCCCATGCTGTCAGTTTGTGTGAGGGCCACCATGCAACAAGTAGTGTGCCTCAGTTTTAGGAAGCTGGGGTTGGCTGGCAGGCCTCTGTGGGAATCTGGCCCAGGAGATTGCCATGGGTTGCTGGGTTTGCACCTGTGACCTCTCCCATCCCCAGGGTTGTTGGGGATTTCCTAAGGTCTGGGAAGTTACATCAGTCTTCCACTTCACCCTTCCTCACTCTGGGTTCTCAGGTGAAAATCCAGCCCGTTGCCAAGTATGACTGGGAACAGAAGTACTACTATGGCAACTTGATTGCTGTGTCTAACTCCTTCTTGGCCTATGCTATTCGAGGTGAGTAGAGGCAGGAGGGTACAGGAATTGTTCTACACTAGAAGCCCCAGAGATTCAGATCCAGTGTTGGTCCACTCAGCCCACTCAGACCTTAGAGGTACAACAGAGATCTTTCCTAGGTTTCTCTACTGTCTGCCAGGTCTGGGGGAGCTGGGTAGGAAAACCAAACTTGAGACTGTGGTGGTAGCAGTGAGGCAGGCAAAGGCAAGACTTCTTCCTGGGCCTGGCTGCCTGCTCATGACCCCCTGCTCTTCTGATTCCAGCTGCCAATAATGGCTCAGCAATGGTGAGAGTGATCAGTGTCAGCAGTTCAGAACGGATCCTGCTCAAAGGCTTCACAGGCAGTGTGGCTGATCTGGCCTTTGCACATCTCAACTCTCCACAGCTGGCCTGCTTGGATGAGGCAGGCAACCTGTTTGTGTGGCGTTTGGCTCTGGTTAATGGCAAAATTCAGTATCCATTCCTGGGCATGGGAACTGAAAAAGGGTGGGCAGAGCAGGGCTTGCCAGACATACCGTATCATCCATCTACCTAGTCCTTAACATCCTGCTCAGAGAAGAAATCTTAGTCCATATCCGGCAGCCAGAGGGCTCGCCACTAAACCACTTCCGAAGGATCATTTGGTGCCCCTTCATCCCTGAGGAAAGTGAGGAGTGCTGTGAGGAAAGCAGCCCAACTGTGGCCCTGCTGCATGAAGACCGGGTAAGGCACCTGGGCATGGTCAAGGAAGCAATAGAGCAACCATATTGTATGCTTGGGCTGAACACACCTCCCTGTTTTTCTAGGCTGAGGTCTGGGACCTGGATATGCTCCGTGCTAACCACAACACCTGGCCTGTGGATGTCAGCCAAATCAAGCAGGGCTTCATTGTGGTAAAAGGCCACAGCACGGTAGGCCTACAACTGAGTGCCTGTTTGCCCTCCCTGTCTTCCTTATGCCCCTCATCTATTCCCATATCTGTACTGAGCACAAAATGATTCGCCCACAGAACTTGCTCCTAACCAAGTTGTGCCTTGCAAATTTAGTCTTCTCTTACTCATTCAGTTAGTCATGCACATGTGTGTGAGTCCACTGTGGTCAGCCGAGCTTACTACCATCTTCATTTGGGAAGGTTCATTCTACACTGTAGACAGGTAGTAAAGCTCTTTGGGTTCTTCCCAGTGCCTAAGTGAAGGAGCCCTCTCCCCTGATGGAACTGTCCTGGCTACTGCGAGTCATGATGGCTATGTCAAGTTCTGGCAGATCTACATTGAGGGGCAAGATGAGCCAAGGTAAGGCAAGGCCAGAAGGACCCAGATCTGTCCAGGAAGCAAACCAGATAGATCACTCTCTCAAGCCCCTCACCTCCCTGCCTGTAGGTGTCTGCATGAATGGAAGCCTCATGATGGACGACCCCTTTCTTGCCTTCTGTTCTGTGACAACCATAAGAAACAGGACCCTGAGTGAGTGAGTGGGCAGGCAAGTGGGTGCTGGGTAGACCATGGGCTCCTAGCTGGAGGTCCAGCCAACCACTCAATTAAATTATTTGTTGCTTTGCAGGGTCCCTTTCTGGAGGTTCCTCATTACTGGCGCTGACCAGAATCGGGAGCTGAAGATGTGGTGCACAGTATCCTGGACCTGCCTGCAGACCATTCGGTAAGCAGAGGATGAGAAATTGAGAGGAGGTGGGGGTGTTGGTGGGGATATGGCTTCTTTGAATTTTTAGTCTCATTTAGTCTGTTCTTGGTTCCCTAGCTTCTCCCCAGATATCTTCAGCTCAGTGAGTGTGCCCCCCAGCCTCAAGGTTTGCTTGGATCTCTCAGCAGAATACCTCATTCTCAGTGATGTACAACGGAAGGTAGGCTTCCATGGGGAACCCTGGGCAGAGCCAGTGCCATTGGGAAGAGCCGAAGTGTGTGACACATCCACAGCCCACACAGCCTCTGAGCTCAGCTAGGAATATGCCACCTGTGCAGGTCCTCTACGTGATGGAGCTGCTGCAGAACCAGGAAGAAGGCCGTGCCTGCTTCAGCTCCATCTCAGAGTTCCTGCTCACTCATCCCGTGTTAAGCTTTGGGATCCAGGTTGTGAGTCGCTGCCGGCTGCGGCACACTGAGGTGCTGCCTGCTGAGGAAGAGAATGACAGCCTGGGGGCTGGTAAGCTGCCCTAGGCTCAGAACTGTAAATTGGGGGAAAGAGGGGTCGGTGCTGAGCCATAAAGTGGGCCAGGGGCCTTATTATCCATGCTGTCCTTTCAGAGGGCTCCCATGGAACTGGTGCCATGGAGTCTGCAGCCGGTGTGCTCATCAAGCTCTTCTGTGTACACACTAAGTGAGTATGTTAGGGAGGCCCTGTGCACTCTGTGTCTCTGTCCCACTCTACTGACTCTGGCCCGTTTGAACACTCTCCTCTCACATCTCTTCCTGTAGGGCACTCCAAGATGTTCAGATCCGATTCCAGCCACAGCCAAACCCTGATGTGGTGGCTCCACTCCCCCCTCACACTGCCCATGAGGACTTTGGTGAGTAAGGGGTGAGAGAGAAGCAGGTTGAACGGAGTGAGGTCAGAGATCTGAGTCAAGTGGCACCTTTCTCCACAGCCTTTGGAAGGTCTCGGCCTGAACTAGGTTCTGAGGGTCTGGGGTCAACCACTCATGGCTCCCAGCCTGACCTCCGACGAATTGTGGAGCTGCCTGCACCTGCTGACTTCCTGAGCCTGAGCAGTGAGACCAAGCCTAAACTGATGACCCCCGATGCCTTCATGACACCCACTGCCTCTTTGCAGCAGGTACTCCCCCCGCCAACCCCTATGGGGGGACTTGAGTATGCCCTACCCATAGCCCACAATGCTCATTCTCTGTCTCCCCAGATCACTGCATCCCCTAGCAGCAGCAGCAGTAGTAGTAGCAGCAGCAGCAGCAGCAGCAGCTCTCTTACAGCTGTGTCTGCCGTGAGCAGCACCTCAACTGTGGACCCCCCCTTGCCCAGGTGAGGTAAAGGTCAAAGCTGGGGGATAGCAGAGACTAGTGCCAGGTGATGCCAAGTTCTGGCTGCTGACACCTCAGCCTTCCCACCACCAGACCACCTGAAGAGCTGACTTTGAGCCCAAAGCTGCAGCTGGATGGAGGTCTGACAATGAGCAGCAGCAGCAGCCTGCAAGGAAGCCCGCGCAGCCTCCTGCCTGGCTTGGTCCCAGGTCCAGCTGATAAATTGACTTCTAAGGGGTCTGGACAGGTATGTGTATACTTGTATGTAAAGAGCTGAATAGCTGGTGGGTGGCAGCAGAGAAGGTTGGTGGCATTGTCCTTCCACACACTTTTTCTGCTGACCCTTTGCCTCAGATGCTCCATGTTTTCCTAGAGGTCATGTCCACCTTCCCTGTTCCCTGGAGGGCATATCCTTGGGCTCCCTGTCCCCACCTCTCTTGGGCTGTGGCCCTGTTTTTGACCTGTGTCTCCTGGCCACTATACCATCTCAATACAAATAGTATCAGTGCCTTGCTGGGCATGGTGGCGCACGCCTGTAATCCCAGCACTCGGGAGGCTGAGACAGGAGGATTGTTGCGAGTTCAGGACCAGCCTGGGATACAAAGTGAGCTCCAGGCCAACCTGAACGGCACAGGGAGAACCTGTCTCAAAAAGACAGGGGCCGGGGATCTAGCTCAGTGGCCTAAGTGCCTGCCTGGCAAGTGCCAGGTTGTGAGTTCAATCCCTGGTGCTGCAAAAAAAAAAAAAGAAGTGCCTTAATTCTGTGACCCCTAGCTTGTAACATCTAAGCCCTTATCTTTTGCCCTCAGGTATCTACTACTGCCTCTGCACTGTCCCTGGAGCTGCAGGAAGTAGAGCCTCTGGGGCTCCCTCAGGCCTCCCCCAGTCGTACCCGCTCCCCTGATGTTATTTCCTCAGCTTCCACCGCCCTCTCCCAGGACATCCCTGAGATTGCTTCTGAGGCCCTGTCCCGTGGCTTTGGTTCCTCTGCTTCTGAGAGCCTTGAGCCAGACAGTATGGCCTCAGCTGCCTCAGCACTACACCTGCTCTCTCCACGGCCCCGGCCAGGGCCTGAGCTTGGCCCTCAGCTTGGCCTAGATGTTGGCCCTGGGGATGGGGATCGCCATAGTACCCCCTCCCTCCTGGAGGCAGCCTTGACACAGGAGGCTGCCACCTCTGATAGTCAGGTCTGGCCTACAGCACCTGACATTACTCGTGAGACCTGTAGCACCCTGGCAGAGAGGTGAGGAACTTGGGAGGGGGAATGTGTGCTGGCGGGAGGAAGCCTTAGAATGATCCATCACTGAATTGACCTGTCCCCTCAGCCCCAGGAATGGCCTCCAGGAAAAGCACAAAAGCTTGGCCTTCCACCGACCACCTTATCATCTGCTGCAACAACATGACAGCCAGGACACTAGTGCTGAACAAAGGTGGGCACCACCTCAAACCAATTCCTTCACAAGAGAAGGTTAGCAAATGGGCGTGCATTTACCCCCTCTGCCCTTCCCACAGTGACCATGACGATGAGGTGGCCAGCCTTGCCTCTGCTTCAGCAGGCTTTGGAACCAAAATTCCCACTCCCCGGGTGCCTGCCAAGGACTGGAAGTCCAAGGGATCTCCTCGTACTTCACCCAAGCTCAAGAGGAAAAGCAAGAAGGATGATGGGTATGGGGGATTCTGGGTCCGGGGAGAGGGGTGGTGTCTAGGCTGCCTGACATGGCCTGAAGTTCCTCTTGCCTATGGCAGGGATTTAGCTGTGGGAACCCGGCCAGAGCACCAGGTAAATAATCAAACACTTTCTACCTCTGGGAACCTACCCTGTGAGGGTGGAAGGGGCTCCGGGCCACTCCCTTGTCTAGTGGCTGGGCATGCGTGGGGGAGGCATCACGTGACTGTCAGTACTACTGACAGGTGGCAGAGCCCCCTGAGGACTGGCCAGCACTAATTTGGCAGCAGCAGAGAGAGCTGGCAGAGCTACGGCACAGCCAAGAAGAACTACTACAGCGTTTGTGTACCCAACTTGAAGGCCTACAGAGCACTGTCACAGGCCATGTAGAACGTGCCCTTGAGACACGGCACGAGCAGGAACGTATCCTTGAGGATGATGGCAGAGCATGGTAGAAAGGCAGGGGCAGCATTCTTGGAAGGAGCATACCAGGAAGCGGTATGGGAGATGCTTCAGTCCTGTTCCTTAGCTAAAATGCAGAGAGGCGGCTAGAGCGGGCATTGGCTGAGGGGCAGCAGTGGGGCGGGCAGTTACAGGAGCAGCTAACACAGCAGCTATCCCAGGCACTGTCTTCAGCTGTGGCTGGTCGGCTGGAGCGCACCATACGGGATGAGATCAAGAAGACGGTTCCTCCATGTGAGTTTTGCACGAAAGCTTCGTTTTGGTGGGCTGGGTAGGCCAGGAGGTAGACGGGGGTACCTGTCAAGCTTCCTTTTCTGAGTCTACCTTCCTTTCCTCCTCTTGCTCCAGGTGTCTCCAGGAGTCTGGAGCCTGTGGCTGGCCAGTTGAACAATTCAGTGGCTACTAAGCTCACAGCTGTGGAAGGCAGTATGAAAGATAACATCTCCAAGTTGCTCAAGTCCAAGGTGCCGTAGGGGCCCAGGATTGGAGGGGAGGGGGTTGTTTTCAGGTCAGGTTGAGCTTTCAACTGAGTCCCCCTCTTTACTCCAGAACTTGACAGATGCCATTGCCCGAGCTGCTGCAGACACATTACAGGGGCCAATGCAAGCTGCCTACCGTGAAGCCTTTCAGAGTGTGGTGCTGCCAGCCTTTGAGAAGAGCTGTCAGGCCATGTTCCAGCAGATCAATGATAGCTTCCGACTAGGCACACAGGAATGTGAGTAGGGTCATATGACCCAAAGTAGGAGGGGGCATGCTCTTCTACTGTCACCCCTCTTACATTCTCCATGGTAACCCCCTCAGACTTACAGCAGCTAGAGAGCCACATGAAGAGCCGGAAGGTACGGGAACAGGAGGCCAGGGAGCCTGTGCTGGCCCAGCTTCGAGGCTTGGTCAGCACACTCCAGAGTGCCACAGAGCAGATGGCGGCCACTGTGTCCAGCAGTGTTCGGGCTGAGGTGCAGCACCAGTTGCACGTAGCTGTGGGCAGGTTTGTGGGCAGGGCTCTGGCCAAGGTGGTGGGTTTGGGAAGAGCCAGGCCTGTATTCCTAGCCAGTTCTGCCTCACTTTCCTTTCTTTGCAGCCTGCAGGAGTCAATTTTAGCACAGGTACAGCGCATTGTTAAGGGTGAAGTGAGTGTGGCGCTCAAAGAGCAGCAGGCTGCCGTCACCTCCAGCATTATGCAGGCCATGCGCTCAGCTGCTGGCACACCTGTCCCCTCTTCCCACCTTGACTGCCATGCCCAGCAAGCTCATATCCTGCAGCTGCTCCAACAGGGCCACCTCAATCAGGCCTTCCAGCAGGTATGACCATGTTTGGTGCTGGTAAGGGTCAAATATCTCCTGACAAAGCCCACACACCATACATTCCACACTCTCCACCAGAC
>RJWT010035406.1:0-13467 GCA_004365215.1 Cuniculus paca | reverse complement strand
ATTGGCGGTGTGAGTTCTGCACCTACCCAGGGGCGGAGCTGACATACAATGTAAGGTCGGAATAGGGGTGTGTTTTCCTCTTTGGCGAGGTTCGCCCTTGCCACTTACAGCTGCTGTGAATGGCTGCCTCTCAACCATGCCACCCTGTCTTGGAACCAGCTGAGTATGGACTGAAACCCCCAAAACTGTAAGCTAAATATCTCCTTCCTTCACTTTGGGCATCAGGTATTTTGTCTCAACAACAAGAGAAAAAGTAACCAAGACAGTTCCAGAAAGAGCAAAAAGTAACCAAGACAGTTCCAGAATGAGCAAATGGGACGAGCAAAGAACACCTGAGGTCACTGATGCCACCTGCTCCATCTGGTGTTGAAGAGGGAGTTCTGGAGAGATGTCACTTTCCAGGAATATCACTTGCCCGTTTCAGAGGCTCCCAGTGCAGGAGCACTACTACTCTGCTTTTTATATCATCTCTACTCCTCACTGCTCATTACTGATTTTATTAACAGAATTTATTTTTTGGAAGTTTTAGCTGACAAAAAAATGAACTACCATGTCTTTGGTACTGTATCTACAAAGTCCTCACCAAACCCCAAGGCCATCAGGCCACAGTCTATCAATCTAGTTTCGTTTTCTTTCTTTCTTTCTTTCTTTCTTTCTTCTTTCTTTCTTTCTTTCTTTCTTTCTTTCTTTCTTTCTTTCTTTCTTTCTTTCTTTCTTTCTCTCTCTCTCTCTCTCTCTCTCTCTCTCTCTCTCTTTCTTTCTTTCTTTCTTTCTTTCTTTCTTTCTTCTTTCTCTCTCTCTCCCTTTCTCTTTCTTCTTTCTTTCTTTCTTCTTTCTTTCTTTCTTTCTTTCTTTCTTTCTTTCTTTCTTTCTTTCTCTTTCTTTCTTCTTTCTTTCTTGGCATGTGGCTATCCAGTTGTTCCAGCATCATTTATTGAAAAAACTGACTTTACTCTTTTTTATTGCCTCTGCTCTTTTGTCAAAATTCACCTCATTTTATTTTTGTCTATTTTGAGGATCTTTATTCTGCTATTTGTCTATTCTTTGGCCAACAACACTATGTTAATTACTGTAATTTTATCCTAGGTCTTGAAGTTGTGTGATGTTAATTGTCCAACTTTATTTTCTCCTTCCCTGGTGTGTTGGTTATTATTGGTCTCTGCTTCTACACATAAACTTTAGAATCAGTTTGTTGATATCCACAAAATACCTTTCTGGGATTTTGATTGATAGTGAGTTGTGAAGAACAGATTTTTTTTGACAATACTGAGTCTTTCTATCCATGAAGATAAAATATTTATTTAGTTTTTTGTTTGTTTCTTGCATCAGAATTTCATAGTTTTCATCACAAGGGTCTTACACACTTTTATTAGATTTACACCCATTTCAGTTTGGAGGATGCTAATATAAATGATATTGTGGTTTTCATTTTAAATTGCAGTCATTCACTGCTGGTATATAAGAAAGTTGTTGACTTTTGTATATTAATGTTACATCCCACAACCTTCTTACAATTGCTAATTCCAGGAGGTAATTCTTTCCTTATTGTTGAGTTGTCAGTTCTTGCAGATATTCTAGCTGGACAATAATGTCATCTGTGAGTAGACAATTTTATTTCTTCTTTCTAAATCTGTACACCTTCTGTTTCCTGATTTAGAAAAGGAGACGTGAACAATGTGTACCTGGTCCTGACCTTAGCAGGACATCTACTTTCACACCAGGGAATATGATGTTAGCTGTAGGGTTTTTTATATTTTTTTTTGGTCAAGTTTAGGAAATTTTCTATTTCTATTTTGCTGAGAGTTTATGTCATAGTGGGTATTGAATTTTGTCACATACATTTTCTCCATTTATTATGATCATATGATATATTTCTTCTTTAGTTTGTTGATGTGCTGGGTTGTATTAACTGATTTTCAACTTTTGAACCACCTTGCCTACTTGGAATAAATTCCATTTGAGCTAGGTGTATAATTCTTTCTATACCTTGTTGGATTTGATTTGCTAGTTTCCTTTTGAAGAGATTCCTAGGCCTCCTTAGATTCTTTCTTTCTCTCGGTCTCTCTCTCTCTCTTTCTCTCTCTCCCTCTTTCTCTTTCTCTAAAACTAGAGTAATAATGGTGTCCCTAATACTCCTTGAAAAGGAAACTGTGCCACTCATCTGCAGAAGTGATGCTACTCCATTAGCTCTTGATTGAGTTTTCTTTGAAATCTGGTTCTGCCCTCATGAGTCATTGAGTCAGGCAAAACATTCATCATCTTCAGCACAGTCACTCACCACTGTGTAAGTTCTACTGGCATTCAAAACTGGCATTTAACACAGATCATCACAATTCCAGTTCTATCACTAATTTCCTTTATTTCAGTCAAAATGGTTAAATTAAGTTCTATTTGTATATGAAAGTGCTTGCTTTTCTGTTTGTCACTATCTTGACATTGTACTTTTCAGCACAGTACCATCAGTCCAGCCTTACTGCACACTCTTCTAGAAAATTCCAGCCATGATGTTCCTTACAGCATTTTCATTAGAAACATCATCACAGTATGTGTTCTTCCATATTCTCTTTCAAGTTGCTTGATGCTCATGGAGCCCATCCCTAAAGAGATTTTTATTCAAGTGAAATTAAGACACCAGAACAGTCCAGAAGAACAAAATACATCCCAAGAGGGCAAGGTGAAAGTCAAAGGCACTGACCCCCTGTTTCAGAACTCCAGATTTAGCAATTATCTGACGAGGGCTAACACTGCTCAACAAGTCCCTCACAGGAAGTATTCTTTAGGGACTGTTCAGAAATGTGGTTCTGTGAGACAGATACCTGGACACAAACACATACATACATGCACACACATGCACACATGTACACATGTACACAGCATTTGTGTGTTAGAACAATTTGTACATTTCCTATATCCCAAAATCTGAGTCTGCTTCCCTGACTTGCATTTTTGCATACCCTTTCATAAAAGAAAGGGTTCTTTGTCACAAAAACATACCAATTACATAATCTTAGAGTAAATGATTTTCCTTTCAATTAAATAAATTTACCTCTAAGAAAAAGTTCCCACATTGTCCTTATTTTTTTCATTTTACCTCCTAGCAGTAAAACTTTGTCACAGACCTATATTTAGAAACCACCAGCAGAGACACTCATTAGTGAGCTGCATGGATCTGGGAAAGTCTGACTCATGTGACCAAGGTGAGTAAGTTCCAGGGAGACAAACGCAGAACGCAGTTCAACCTCAGCAGTTTAAGTAGTCAGGACTAATGTGTACTTCACAGGCATTGAATGACAGAGCGGAGTCAGCCAAGGCACCCAGATGCCTTCTCCCCTATTTGCAGAGACCATTTTGCAGTGCAGACCAAAGGCCCCTATTTCATTACTTTCACAATTTTTATATCAATACAGTTGTTCTCCAAATATATTGGAGAACTCATAAGATTAACTCCCATCGATGTTTGTTTGTTGGGGAACAGAACTCAGAAGTCCTTGGTGTGTGAATGCTCAGTTTCAGGCACTGCCAAAGCAGGCCCACACTCAATCCCTGCCTGAGGTCATAACTTCCTAGAGTGCGTGTGCACATGCAGCTCAGCATTGTTAAGACACCCGAATGTCAGGGTTTTATTTGGCGTTTGTGTTGGCTTTAATTTTTTAATAGAAGGAGAGGGGAGGCAGAAGCAAAGGAGGGACAGGGCGAAGAGGGAGAAAGGGGAGAGAGGGGAGAGCTTCAAAAGTAGCTTAAATTAAACAGCATGTTGAACCAGACGCAGTTCTCATTCTCTAGAGGCAGATGAGAATGTCCAACTCTCTCTTTTCCCATGACTGGATCAACAGCTATCACACATCTCCCTCCTACTACATTTCACAACCCTTTCCCCACCCCAGAATGGCCTAGGACAGCTTGCTTCAGTGTCTGCCCCTTTATTTAGTGATTGCCCTCCTCTGGGATCCTCTGATGGGGGAGGTGGTGCTCAGCTGTCAACAGCAGTGCCCTTCTCCCACTACTACCACCCAAACACTGCTGTGGCTTCTTTGAAGAAGTGGAAGGAACACCTTAAAGGGTGCCTGAGATCAGGGGAAGAGGAATTAGGCCCATTATTAACATTCCCAGCCTCCCCAAACCCCAATAACTGTGATGAATGTAACTCACCTTTCTGAAGATACCTGTTTTGGCCCTGCCATCTTTCATGAAGACATGACAGCTGTCAAACACCCTATCTCCCCACATTTCCTTGAACCACTGCTATGACAGCTGTGGTTGTTCTATACACTCCCCCCACTTGAAACTGCACCCACTTGGACCAATTACATGCCTGCATCTGCTCTACAAGCAGCACTACCCTCACACTTCTTGGGTAGTCTAATAGAGCTCCTTCTGGTGTACTGATTACTCTCTGCCACCACACAGGTTCTGTTAAAATAAAGCCTTGCTCTGGTGGTCTTGTGATCCTATACATCTGCTCAAGATTTATTAATTGATGAGCATGGTGGCACACACTTGTAACCCAGCACTCAGGAGGCTGAGGCCAGAGGATTGCTGTGAGTTCGAGGCCAGCCTGGGCTACAAAGTGAGCTCAAGGCCAGCCCAAACTGCAGAGCAAGACCCTATCTCAAAAGAAAAAAAAAGATTTATTTCTTGGGTTGTGTAGGCTCAGAAGCACTGTAAATCAACTCAGCATATATATCCTGTGATGTGGATAGAGAAGTCACTTTAGAAGAAAGTGAACACACTATGGACTATCAAGCCTGAAGAGCTCTAGAGACCAGTAACCATTGAAGATCGGCAGCAGGGAGCAACAACCTGCTATCAACTGAGAGTTCAGGTACAAACCAGCATCTGGCTGGCAGTGGTGGAGAGCAGCAGCTGGCAGTGTCAGCTGATGGCATCCAGCATTAATTGGTGTCAACATGTGGCATCCAGGATGCTAGCACAACTGTACTTTGCCAATTCATGATTTCTTTCTGAACTGAGCAAAAGAACTCTCAAGTACTTGGCCACTTGTGGTGACTGCAAATGAATACTTCTTTTTTGATGGTTTCCAGGAAGAGGGAAGACAATGGTTATAATCAGGGTAGACTTTCCTGGTGGATGTGTCAGCCATGACTAGTAAGGTTCCAGACCTAGCCTCCCCACCTAAGTGATTCTAACTACCCCTATCATTTTCTGTTCCATACCTGACTTTTATTTCTGTTTCTCCCTCCTTTTTCTTTGACTCACAAGACATCTTTCTTTTCTATTGCCTGGTTAAGAACTCATGGTGTTTTAAAAGGCTCCCTGCAAGTGCCCAACTGAGATTAATTGGTTTCATAATTCTAAATTATTGATTTGCATTTTGGGGAACTGAATTACCCTACCTGTAGGGAAATTCCCTGTAGGCCTTGAAATTAAAATTAACCTGAAATTGGCTGTATTTTGATAACAATCTGACTTTTGGAGCACAGTAGACACCAGATGTAGAGCAGCCTGAGGCCACCAGCTGTGTTCACATGCCAAGATATCTGCTTGGAGGGCACAGTGAGACCATGGATGGTGTTTTGCCATGATAGGTAAACATCAGTGGTAGGGTGAGCTGGGGCTGTGGAGGACCCAGCTTAATCACCTAGAGTTAATTGAGTGCTAGACAGGTTGCACCACATTAGTCCTTGAGGTGGTGGCTCTGTGGCTTGGTTTAGTATGTGTGCTTCAGGATATTGGGCTTTACTGGTTTGGAGGAGCAATAGTTCTTTTACTGTTGGAAATGAATTTTCTGTATAGGGGTTCTGAGTTCTTCAGGTGTCCTTGTGTTTTAACATATCCCTCTTTCTCCTTTGCAGTGCTCTGCCTGTGAAGGTAATGTGTGATTGGCACTCTCCAGATTGTACACTCATCTGGGAAAATATTGGTTCTGATATTTTTGTTGTGCTCCTGTTGTAACCTAGTCTGTTACTGTCTTTGTTGCAATTCTGTCTGATGGTGCTATTTTTCTTGGAGGTATGAGGGTGTGTTGTATAAAAAAGCTCTTGCTTCTACTGTTTGGTTGCTGTAGCTCTCTTATTCCAGGTAGTGGCTAAAAGGGTAGTGAGTCCAGACTTTTTGGCACTCAGTCTGGTAAAGTCCTACCAAACAGGGGAGCCACAGAGAATATTTCAAAGGACTCACCATTAGGATACCTTTTGGCTAATTGGGGAAAATTGAAGGAGAATGGTTAAAGAAGGAGGCTGATCTTCTGTAATATGGCCTGGCCTCAGTATAATTTGGAAAGCCAAAGATTCTGGCCAGAGAATGATCTCTAAATTGTATTACCATTCTTTAGCTAAATCTGTCCCATAAAAGAGAAGGAAAGCGGCAAGAACTCTTTTACAGTCAGATTTTTGTGAAGCTGTTTGTGTGGCTGTGGTTCCTAACTCCCCACAGGCCCCAACAGGGAGCCCCTGCCTCTCACTGCACTGGCACCCCCCACACACACACATTATGCTTAGCAGGGGGCCCTGCAGCACCTGTTGTGGGCCCATCCTCTCTGTCTCTCATTCCTCTACCACTTCCTCTTCCTTGTCCAAGGCAGAGGCCTCTTCACCTCTGCTTCCACTCCTGTGACCCTGCAAACTAGCACCCCACTTTACTTGGTAATTTGTTCTCATTTTGGGAAGTGTCAGCTGCGGATGTAGGAGTCATAAGAGTGCATATTGCTCAGCAATAGACATTTCTCACCATAAAGACAGTTTGGTAACTCTTTTCTGAGAATCCTGATAAATTTAGGGATGGATTCATTAAGTTAAATATGGCTTTTGTGCTGATTAGGAGAGATGTGATTTCAGTGGTAACTTGATGCTGCACTTCTAATGAGAAAAACTTATTCTTTAAAAAGCTGCTGAAGTACCTGGTGGGTTAGAAGCTAATACTCCACACCACAGTGCTCAGAAGCCTGGGGAGTCTGGCTCCCCTGTACAGACCCTAATGGAACCCTGGAAATTCTACCCACAAGGAGAGAATGAAGCAATGTAATTTCCATTTCAGAAGAAATGGAAAGGTGTCTAGTTGAGCCTGTCGATTATGACAGTGGCAAAGATGTAACACAAGAAAAAGGGGAATTCTCCTGAATTTTTAAATTGCTTTTTGGAGGCCTTTCAAAAGCATGGTCAGAAAAAGAGAAAGCACTAATACCCATGCATTTTATAATACAGGTCTGCCTCAGATACTAAGAGAAAGTTACAAAAGCTTGAGGCAGGGCCCCAAACCTCACTGTTGGCCTTGGTGGAGGGGGCCTTCAATGTTTATAACAACCAGGACCAGACAGAAGAGGCATACAAGGATAAGAGGTTATTTGAAAAGGCACAGATTTTGTTTGCTTTAATTCAACAGCTACCTTGGGGTAACTCTTAAGGGCCTCAAAAATTTACTCAGTGAAATTTGGGTAGAAACTAGTGTGCATATTTTTGGAAGGACAGTCATTGAAAAGGAGAATGTACCCACCAACTTGGAAAGGGCCAGCTGGGCAGTAGCTCCCTTGAAGCCCAGGATCAGATGTACTTTCCTGAAAAGGGCTGCTGATGTCTGGTGAAGGGAGCCTATGTGCCCTCTAGTCCCCACTACAAACAGAAGACATCTCCATCACCTTGTGGGAGTCTTGGGTAACATTTGCATGGCAGGTAAAGAAAAATATAAAGTTTCTTCTAAATACCAGGACATTTGTTACAAAATCTCTGCCTAGAAATGTTTCTTTAGATTTTGTAACATATGGATGGACCAATGGACATTTACAAGTCCATTGTGCTATGTGGGAAAACAAGGAAATAGCTAACCTTCCAGAAAATGATCATGGCCTGGTCTCCTGTCTGCTTGGTCTAGCTGAGTTTCACAGCATTTCCACAGAAGAAACACTAAAGATTAAAGTTAGGAAAAAGGGAAAAATACTAGGAAGGGGAGAGTAGAAATGGTGGCACCTGTAGTAAAAGCAAAATTTAAAGTATCTTGAGGAGGATGCACTGTACTAGCAGCAAAAAGCCCCATGAGCACTTTACTGGCATAAATTAGATTCTTCCATTCTACAGCACACAGCAATGAAAAGGTAAAATGAATGACCTCTGTATGAGTTACTTTTCTCACTGCTGAGTTACTTTTCTCACAGAATACCTCACACCTAAACTTAAAGGGGGAATGGTTTATTTAGCTCACAGTTTGTAGAGGTTTCAGCCTGTAATGGCTGGCTCTGAGGCAGAGTGGCACATGACAGAAGGGCAACAGTTATGGTGACAAAAGACAGCAAAAACTACAGAGAGAAAGACAAGACTTTCTGTCCCTTATATTGTATCCAGTCTACCAGGATTACAGTGGCGCCAATCCAATCAGTGGACTGATCCAACAACTTCCCACCCTTAATCCCAGCGTTGCACTATGAATCAATCACACACTCTAGATTCAGCCATCTCCGAAAAAACCCAATGACAGCACAAGGTTTTGGGAGGACATCTAGATACAAACTGTAGCAACTTCTCTTAATTGGTTTGTCTTATGTGAGTAAACTGTGTAGACAAATGCTGAAATTTAAGAAATTCAGTCAGATTTGTTAAATATTAGTATAGATTTCAGAAACTGGAATCGAAAAACAGTTATGAGAACCCCAAAAATGTGATTGTGATTATCTCCTAATTTTCTCCTGTGCCATAGCATTTTAAATTTGCTGTCATGGGCTGGGGATTTAGCTCAGCAGCCTAAGCGCCTGCTTGGCAAGTGTGAGATTGTGAGTTCGATCCCCAGTGCCGCAAAAAAAAAAAAAAATAAAATAAAAATAAATAAATAAATAAATAAATAAATAAATTTGCTGTCATTATATGACTATCTAATAGAGATTCAGTAGATACTTGTTAAATAATAGGAATAATTTGTTAATTATGAGAGTTTTAAATGATGCCTCATAATTAGGATCAAGTGCTTTGAGAGCAAGGTACTTGCCTTTGAGGAAGTTTTTTCTTTTTAACTTCTCTAAGCCTCAGAGTTTTCATTTGTAAAATAGCAATGTATAACTAACTCTTCCATTAGGTGATCATTTAGATTACTGAAATAATTTATATAAAGCTCGTAACTCAGAACCACAGGGAGATGTGCTAAAAATGTTAGCTATTGTCGTTTTTATGCCTCGCCTTAGGTACATAATACATACAACTTTTCAATTTGCCTCGTTGACTATGCAAGTTATCTATTAAGCCTTTAGTGATAATATCAAGTATTTTATCTCAGATTTGACTTGTCTGTGGCTTTAGGGTAGTTTAATAGAAACAGGTGAAGAAAGCAGCGCAGGATCCATGAGGGAGCAAGTAATTCACTCCTAAGAGAGGAAACAGAACAGGCCCTGCTCTCCCAGGCTGGGGTTCATATAATTAACTGTAAAAATACACATTTCAGAACTGAGTCATCTATAATAACAATCTTATCCCTTTTTTTCTTGGAGAAAGAGGAAAATGGAAGAGGAGAATAGAAAACTTACCTATACAAAAGACAGAGATAATAACAGCAGGCCATGGGAACCACATGGTGCAGTGGCTAGAGTGGGACTTTGTAGCAGGATTGATCTAAATCTGATGTCTTAGTTCAGTTTTTTGTTCTCTAAGCTACTTAACGATTTGTGCTTTTCTGCTTCTTCATAGTGGTGATAAAAATTACATCGATGTCATAGTTTTTAGGAAGATATAATGAAATAATAACCTTGGCAAAGACCCCATTTTGGGGTCTACATAAGGTACTTGTAAAATAGCTTTACTTACTCATAAGAAAAGGAAGTACTAGAATGCTTGTCACTGCATTATTTCATGTGCTTGCTTACTCATTTCTTCTATAAGCATCCTGGTGGCTGAGAAAGATTTGTATTGCACCAGTTTAGCTAAGCCTGAATTGCATTTCCAATTCAGGAGGTGGTTTCCCTCAAGTCATACAAGTTTGTGAAATCAGTTTCCTTTTGAAAAAGATCCACGCATTTTTATTGTTCAGAGTGAAACTGAAAAGACTTATAGAAGTTCGTAGGTGCTAAACTAGTAAAAAGAACAGTTGTATGGTCATTAAACTGGACACTTACGGTGATCGGATCAGAGGCTTTCCATGCTGGACTTCAATCTGCTCCACATATTATTCCCTGCTCTGCAATTTTGCTAGAACCCTGCCATTGACTGACTTCTTGACAGGCACATAAAATCAATTAGCATCCAGCCTCTGAGAACAGTTTTCTTAATAGGTTGCTGTTTTCCTAATTTAACCAACAAAGTCTGTTTTGTTTTGTTTTGTTTTTTAACCATTTAGCCAACTGAGACATATTTCTTTCCACACCACTCCACAATGTGTGTAGGAAGGCATTTGGTAACACTTACCAACTTGCACATGCCGACAATTAAATGTCAGAATGTCTATGCTCAACCTTTTGCATACAAACAGTGCATTAAGCAAACTTTCCAGTCCTCTCACAATTTTCTTTTCATCATGAGGTGACTTTTTAAACACATCCAATAACGGCCTCTTTTCTTTCTTAGAAAGGGAAACAGTGTGAAAGTAAACTCAAGATTAAGGCAAGCTCTCTTCCAATATTTAACTTTTTTATAAGGGTATTCCTTCAACTACTAACTCAGCTTTCTTTGTTGTCTTACTTCCTTCTTACTCAAAAGATCTTAGTGAATGCCCTTATCTTATACTACTTTTGGTCCCCATCTCCTTCCACTGTCCTCTCATGGTATACTCCAGCCATCCTGGTTTACATTTAGGTCCCAGAATATATACAAGTCATCTCCATCCAAAAGCTTTACAATTGCTCTTCCATCCACTTAGAATGTCCTCATTCAACAATGCAAGGTAGGTGATGCTTTTTCAACCCTGAAGTCTCAAAATCTCATAGCAGCTTCCCTGGATAAAGTGGCTGACAAGGTGCACTTCAACACATTTCTACTTATTTCCCATTATCTGTATGCTCTCACTAGATTGCATGGTCCTTGGCAAAAGGAACTCTGTGTGTATAGTTCCAGGCTATTTTCCTACTATTTTTGAAAAAGCCTGGCATTATTAGAAGGTGCACAATTTATATATTGACTGATTAATTAATAGGCACTGAACATGCATATAAATATAAATTTGCAAATATGCTTCATGGTGGTATCATTCTTTATTATGGAAATGTCAACTATTTATTTATCCATTTTTTTATTCTTTGTTGGTTGGACATTAGCAGGGAACAAAGAGGATGTAACTTGTCCATTCAGTTTT
Source organism: Cuniculus paca (assembly GCA_004365215.1). Taxonomy (NCBI): domain Eukaryota; kingdom Metazoa; phylum Chordata; class Mammalia; order Rodentia; family Cuniculidae; genus Cuniculus; species Cuniculus paca. The sequence goes on along the minus strand of RJWT010035406.1, from coordinate 2,250 downwards.
GAAGTTTTAATTTTGAAATATTACTGATATTTCAAGAAGTGATATCAGGCCATTTGGTAGATTAGAGAGAACTCACCATTTAGAGGTCAGGCCAGAGATGCAGTCAGAATACATCTGCTTCTCAGTGATTACTAAAGGTGGGCAGGGATAAGGTCATTCAGAAGTAGAAGAAGAGTCAGAAGAGAGGGGTGCAATCCTCACATGGGAAATGCACCAGCATGAGATGGTCAGTGAGAAGGTGCAGGTCCATACAAGTAGCAGCTTGTGGAAGACAAAGCCTCAAGGAGGAGAAAATTGTATCACGAGTGAAACCCTGCTGAGCCTGAAGTTATGGGAGGACTGAATATTACCCATGGAATGTATTCACTTGAAGTTGCTCTAAACCTTTGTTAGTTTACCAACAAAGATGAGATGAGGCTGGAAGTCAGATGGGCAATGGAAAATGCAAACATGAACTCTCTGACTATTTGTGATTCTTTTAGTCTACAGCCATACAACACTGCCCTTGTGCTTTGTGACTTTGAGCAAAGTCACATTTTTCTAATCCTTTGGTTTGTTTTCTGTAATTAGAATTAAACATGATGTTCTAGGTGCCTACAATCAAACATGGTGCTCTAAACAGGGACTATTTGGGAGGAAAATATTAATTGTTCTGGAATTCTGGAAAGATGGCGGAACAGTAAGCAGCAGAGTAAACAGTCTCTCTGAGAGAAACAGTTGAGATACTGGAATATAACATCATGGAGAAGCCAAGAAAGAAGGAAGTGGGTCCCCTGGACCCAGGAAGAATCTAAAATATGAATTGAGGCCCACAGAGAGAATAAAAAGAAGATTTTAAATGAAAAAGAAGGTACTGGCTGGTGGCACCTTAGCCTGGAGTTGGACTCACCCTGTGAAAAGAGCTGTTCATCCTGGGGATGCATGGTCGTGGTCATGGTCAAGACATGGAGAGGTGCGGTGGTGGAAGAGAGTGGTGGTCACGGAGATCTGTGCTGGTTGGTGGTGAGTGTAGGGGACTCGATCCCCCCACAGGAGAGAGTGACCAGCCGGGAGCCATTTTGGAGTTGGGCAGGATAAGCCTGGGGACAGGACTGCTGCAGGCTTCTTCTGGCATCTGTAGGTTGTGGGAGGAACTGCAGAAGTTTCTTGGACTGAATTCTGCTCCTGTGCATGTTCCAGACAATATAGCCTAGGCTCCCAGCCAGCTTATATCCACAGGTCCTGGCCAGTTCCACTCCCATGCAAACTCCGGGAGCCCTTGTGGACCAGTACCCAGCTCAGTGCAGAGGCACAGGCACCCATCATCAGATACCCATAGGCAGAACTGGCCAGAAAAACCAAACAGTCTCACTTCAGAGAAATTGTAGCCAATGCAGGAAGTGTCTGGGACCACACTACCCACGTGTATGGAAGAAATCAGGAATATGCTAAGATGAAGAAGGAAAAGGCACTCTCTGGCATCCAACCCAAGCATAGCAAGTCCAGGAGAGGTAAACACAGAAGAGATCAGGAGTTGCACACCTGAAATGTCTGAAGTGAAGTCAACTGAAGTAAAGAAACAATTTCATGAAGCTATAAGAGACATTAGAACAGAAATACTATTCCAGGTAAAAGAAGAAGTGAAAAACATAATAAAGGAATCACTGGCCATCTCTAAAGAAGAAAAAGATAAAAAAATAGAGGAGCATAGGAAAATGAGGGAAACCATGAATGAACAATACAAGAGAGACTTAGAATGCATGAAACACATTCAAAGAGATATCTAGGAAATTAAAAACTCCATTGAAAGCTGGCAAAACCATTTGGAAGAAACTGAAGCTAGACTTTCAAACCTTGAAGACCGGTTTGCAGCTTGTGATCATGAAAGGAAAGATCTCTTAAAAATAACAAGGAATCAGGAAGTAACAATTCAACAGCTGGTGGACAACTCAAAGATGCATAATTTAAGAATTAAAAATGTGAGTGAAGAAGCAGGTGTCAAGAGAAATGACATAAGGACCTTATTTACAAATATAATTTATCAAAACTTCCCAAGCATAAAAAAAGAATATGACATTCAAATAAGTGAGGCATGTACAACTCCATCTAGTTATAACCAAAACAAATCTACACCCAGACATATAATAATCAAGATCCCAGAAATTCAACTCAAGGACAGAATATTAAAAGCTGTTAGAGAAAAGAAACAGATCACCTATAAAAGAAAACCCATCAGAATCACAGCAGACTTCTCAACACAAACCATCAAGT
>RJWT010035405.1:0-13474 GCA_004365215.1 Cuniculus paca | reverse complement strand
CTCACACAGTGAACTCCATCTAGCCATGTAGCCTTGGGACCTCATGCAGAACATGGTAGGGCCCCAACCAGCATCCCCAAACAGCTGGGACTTTTGGAACATCACTGGGGTCCTGCTAGCACCCCACCCAGCAACCCAAGCAGTGGGGAAGCTTCAGTGGTCTGCCTGGCTCAAGCTGAAGGCCTGCACAGTGAACTCCATCTAGTAATGCAGCCTCAGGACCTGGTAGGGAACCATCCAGCATCTCCAAACAGCCAAGGAACATTGGAACATCCTTGGGGTCCTGCATGGGTCCCACCCAGTGACCCCAAACAGCCGGGGGTCTTTGGTATGTCACTGAGGGTCCTCACTGGGCCCTGCCCAGGGATCCCAAACACCTGGGGGGCTTCAGTGAGCTGCATGGCATGAACTGAGAGCCTGCACAGTGTACTCCACCTAATTGTTCAGCCTTAGTACACTACTCAGAACCTGGTAGGGCCCCACCAAGCAACCTCAACCAGCCGGGGAGCCTTGGCATGCCAAATGCGGTGTGCTGAAGGTCCACCCAGCGTACTCCCCAACTCAGGTAGCCTTTGAGTGTGACTAGTGATATGGTAAGGCCTGCCTAATGACCACCTCTCAACTGGGGCACTCCCTGTAGTACAGACAGCCATCCTGAACCCAGGAAATGACTGAGACTTTGCATTCAGCTGCCACAGGAGTACACAGGAAAATGACAAAAGGAAAGAGCAAAATGCAATCTCAAACCACCATGCCATCCTGAACAAGCCTAAGAGACACAGATATACAAGAAAGTATAAGTCATACACCTCAAACTTCTGAAATAGTAGCAACTGTAGTAAAGAAACAAATCCATGAAGCTGTGAAGGAAATCAGATTAGAAATAATCTCCTAGGTAAAACAAGAAATGATAAACATAATGAAAGAAATGCTGAACACATCTAAAGAAGACATACTTAAAAAAAGAGCACTGCAAAATGATGAAATCTTTGAATGAACAATATAAGAATTAGAATGCATGAAACAGATTCAAAGAAATATCCAGGAAATAAAAAATTCCACCGAGAGCTGGCAAAACCGCCTCAATGAATGTTAAGATAGACTTTCAGGTCTCAAAGGAAAGATTGCATCTAGTGAACAAGAAAGGAAAGCTCTTTTAAAAATAACAAGGAGTCAGGAAATAACAATTCAAAAGTTGCAAGATGTTGCAAAGAAAAACAATATAGGATTGATAGGTGTAAATGAAAAACACAAATGGTATAAAAAGCCTATTTACAGAAGAAATACCCAAAAATTTTCAAAACATGGGCAAAGAAACTGACATAGAGAAGTAAAGCATATAGAACTCCAGTTAGCCATAACCAAAGTAAATCTACACCCAGACATATAATAATCAACATCCCAGAAATTCAACATAAGAACAGAATATAAAAGTTGTTAGGTAAAATAAACAAATCACCTATAAAGGAAAGCCCATTACAATCACAGCAGACTTTTCAACACAAACAATGAAGTCAAGAAGAGCATGAAGTATTTCAAATCCTACAGGAAAACGATTTCCAATGCAGATTGATGTACCCTGTAAAACTATCCTTTGAAATCAATGGAGAAATAAGATACTTCCATGACAAAGAACAGCTGAAGCACTTCATGAACACCAAAGCAACCCTGCAAAGAATACTGAAAGATATTCTAGATAGACATAATAGCTATGACTTCAATAACATCAACAGAAAAAAAAACACCAAGCAGGGCAAATAATTAAACACAGGGGAAAGGTAAAGAACCAACAGCAAAAAGATACCTTAACAAAAATAAGCCAATATGTATCATTAGTAACTACTAATGTAAATGGCCTCAACTCACCATATGAAAGAGAAAGACTGGCAGAATGGATCAAGAAACAACACTCAACCATATGGTGCATACAAGAAACCCATCTAAACCAAAAGGAAATTATAGACTGAAAGTCAAAGGATGGAAAACAAAACTTCATACAACAGGAACCACCAAAAAAGCAGGGGTAGCTATTCTATTTGAAGACAATGTGAACTTCAAAACCAAGAATGATCAAAAGAGATAATTAAGGTCACTAAAAACTGGTTAGGGGAAAACTCCAAGAAAAAGAAATAGCAATCTTAAATATATATGCACCAAATATGTGAGCATCCAGCTGTATAAAACAAATATTAATAGAAATGAAAAATCAAATAAGCAATAACACAGTTACAATGGGAAACTTCAACACCCAACTGACACAAACATACAGATCAACTAGACAGACAATCAGAAAAAAAATAACAAAACTAAATCAAACTTGTGAACAAATGGACTTTGTAGATGTGTACAGAGTATTCCAACCAATGACATCAGAATATGCATTCTTTGCAGATTTATATGGGACATTCTCTAAAATAGACCATATACTAGCCCACAGAACTTGCTTAACTAAATGCAAAAGAATTGAAATTATCTCATGCATATTATCTCATCATAGTGCTCTGAAACTGGAAACAAATGACAAAAGAAACTACAAAAACTCCATAAACACATGGAAATTATAGAATACACTACTGAACAATCAGTGGGTCACAGAGGAAATTAAAGAAGAAATTAAACAATATCTACAAGCAAACAAAAATACAAATACAACTTAGCAGAACTTGTGGGATGCAGTGAAAGCAGTTCTCAGAGGGAAATTTATTGTGGTGAATTCCCACATTGGGAAAACAGAATGAACACAAATAAACAACCTGATGCAACACCTCAAACATCTAGAAAAAGAAGAGCAAGTCAAGCTCAAAGCCAAAAGAAGGGAGGATATTATAAAGATCAGAGCAGAAATTAACACAATTGAGACTAAGAAAACAATACAAAAAATGAATGAATTGAAGTGTTGGCTCTTTGAAAGAATGAATAAAATTGATAAGCCCCTAGCCAACCTTATTTAAAAAGGGAAAGAAAAGACTCAAATCCATGCAATAAGGAATGAAAGGGGTGAAATCACTATAGATCCTGTGGAAATACAGAAGATGATCAATACCTACTTTGAAAATCCTTACTCTTATAGGTTTGATGAAACAGAAGAAATGGGTAGATTCCTAGAAACATATGAATTACCAAAGCTGGGTCAAGAAGATGTAAAAGTACTGAATAATCCAATTTCAGTTAAAGAAATTAAAATGTAATTAGAACCTTACCAACAAAGAAAAGCCTAAGTCCTGATGGATTCACAGCTGAGTTCTACAAGAAATTCAAGGAAGACTTAATGCCAACACTCATCAAACTCTTTAATGAAATTGAAAGGGAAGTAAGTCTCCCTAACTCATTCCTGGAAGCAAGTATTACCCTAATACCAAAACCAGAGAAAGACCCAACCAAAAAAGAGAACTACAGGCGAATCTCCCTAATGAACATCAATGCAAAAATCCTCAATAAAATACTGGCAAACTGAATGCAGCAAGTCATCAAGAAGATTATACACCACAACCAAGTGGGATTCATCCCAGGAATGTAGGCATGGTTCAACATATGGAGATCAATAAATGTAATACACTATATCAATACAGTCAAAGATAAGAATCACATAATCATTTCAATAGATACAGAAAAAGCTTTTGATAAAGTTCAACACTCATTCATGATAAGAACCCTACTGTAAATCAGAATAGATGGTCTTTACCTCAATCTGATAAGAGCTATTTGCGACAGACCAACAGTCAGCATCACATTAAATGGTCAAAAACTGAAAGCTTTCACTCTAAGATTAGGAACAAGACAAGAATGTCCATTGTCACCACTCCTTTTTATAGTGCTGGAAACATTAGCCAGAGCAATTAGAGAAGAGACAGAAATAAAAGGAATGGGGATAGAAAAGGAAGAAGTTAAGTTATCATTATTTGCAGATGACATGATACTCTACATAGAAGAGCCCCAAAACTGCTTTGAAAGACTTCTAGATGTAATAATCAAATTCTGTAATGTAGCTGGATACAAGGTCAACACTCAAAAATTAGAATTCCTGTACACAAACAACAAACTCACTGAGAGAGAAATAAGAGAAACTATGCTAGTCACAATGGCATCTGTCTTGGTTACTTTTTTCTGATTGTTGAGACAAAATATCTGATGCCCAACATGAAGGAAGGAAAGGTTTATTTCTTACAGTTTTTGGAGGTTTCAGTCCATACTCAGCTGGTTCCAAGGCAGAGTAGCATGGCTGAGCAGCAGCCATTGATTGCAACTGAAAATGACAAGAGTGAACAGAGCAAAAGAGAGAGGGGGAAACACAGCTTTTCCCCTCCTTGATCTTGTATGTCAGCTCTGCCCCTGGGCATGTGATACACTCGCATCGTTAATCACAGCACTAGATGATGAACCAATCACAAATGCTAACTACATCTGCCTCCATGATTGTATGAGGCTTGGTGGGCCACCAAAACACAAACCCTATCAGCATCCTAAAAAATGAAGTATTTAAGAATCAATCTAACAAAGAAAGTAAAAGATATATTCAGTGAAAATTACAGTACTCTTAAAAAAAGAAATCAAAGAGGATCTCACAAAATGAAAAGACATTCCTGGTTCATGGATAGGCAGAACAAATGTTGTGAAAATGGCCCTTCTCCCAAAATTGTTATGCAGATTTAATGCAATTCCCATCAAAATAACATTAGCATGCCTCACAGAGCTAGAGAAATCATTCCTCAAATTCATCTGGAACCAGAAGAGACCTAGAATAGCAAAGGCAATTCTGGGCAACAACAGCAAGGCAGGAGGCATCACAATCCCTGACTTGAAATTATACCACAAGACTACTGTGATAAAATCAACATGGTACTGGAATCAAAATAGACCTGAAGATCAGTGGAATAGATTAGAAGATACAACACCAACTACAAACACACTCAGCCACCTTATCTTTGACAGAGGGGCCAAATATGTTCCCTGGAAGAAAGATAGCCTCTTTATTAAATGGTGCTAGAAAAACTGGCTTTCCATATGCCAAAAACTAAAACTAGACTCAAGCATATCACCATTCACTAAACAAAAGTCAAAATGGATCAAAGATCTAAATATTAAAACAGAAATACTAAATCTGCTGGAAAACAAAATAGGTAGAAATCTTGAAGACATAGGGGTAGGCAGAGAATTCATGAACAAAAAGCAAACTGCATGGATAATACTTCCCAGAATCAACAACTGGGATCTCGTCTTATTAAAAAATTTTTCATGTCAAGAGAAATCTCCAACAGAGTAAAAAGAAAACCCATTGATTGGGAAAAAACCCTAGTTACTGTCTGTCATACAAAGGACTTCTATCTAGAACATATAAAGAATTAAAAATAAATCAGTTCCCCAAAATTCCAAGACCCAGTCCATAAATGGACATGTGAGTTGAATACACACTTCTTGCTAAAGAAAGGCCAATGGCAAATCAATGAATGAAAAAACATTCAGCATTATTTATCATTAGAGAAATGCAAATTAAAGTAACACTGCAATTCCATCTCATTCCAGAAAGAATGCCCAAGATCAAGAAAACAACCAATAAGAAATGCTGGAGAGGCTGTGGAGCAAAAGGAACACTTCTCCACTGTTGGTAGGAGTGTAATGTGGTACAGCCACTGTGAAGTCTTTAAATCAATCCTCAAAAAGTTTGAATTGGAAGTTCCATTTGACCCAGCTATTCTGCTTCTGGGGATATTCTCAGAAGAACTGAAAACATCATACCACAGTGATGTATGTGCACCCATGTTTATAGCAGCACAATTTGTAATAGCCAAATCTTGGAAACAATGCAAATGCCCATCAACTGTGGAATGGATAAAAAGTTGTAGTATTTTTATACAATGGAGTACTACTCAGCTATAATGAAGGATCACATTGAGGATTTTTTTTATTTTAAAGAGAATAGAACAAAACAAAGCAAAGCAAAACAAAGCAGAATAGAGTCAAACATAATATAGCATTTCAGAACAACACTGAAAGCTATACAGGTTTTCAAAACATAACAACAGGAGATTAACAGTGGTTACTCTAGTGTCTCTTGCTTTCTTCAGAATGGCTGTTCATACATTTACAGACAATAAACTCAAACAAAACAAAGTAATATAAAACCATATAAAACAAAAGAACATTACAGGCCTTCAAGTCGGACAACAAGAAACCAGCAATGGCTACCATAATGTCCCATTTTTCAAAGGAGCTGTTCCTATCTTCTCACATATTGCAATCAAATAGTAGGAAAGGGACTTAAACCAATCAAATCAAAGGATAAAAGCACCATTGGTCTTCAGAATCTTTTCTCCATATTTATCGGGAATTTTGTATCTTATTGAGTCTTTCAGTTTCTTACACTAGGGAGGCAATGCGGTGTTTACATGTGTGTGTTTGGGTTGTTTCACTTATGAGTATGGTCTCAAGTCACATCCATCACTTTGAGGCTTTTATAGGTAAATGGATGCGACATGAGACTATACTCATAAGTGAAACATATCAAACCCACATGTGTAAATACCATATTGTTTCCCTAGTGTAAGAATCTGAAAGAGTAAATATGATGCAAAAATCTTCAATACATATTAGAAAGGGTAAGAAACTGCTCAGAGGGGAAAAAAAATAACTTGGGAAAGGAGAAAAGAAGGAAAGTAAACAGAAAACTATACAAATCTGTATATATACACTTAAGATAGCTAAGATGATTGTACTACTAATTCTACTACTTCTTGGAACAAAACAGTTAACATTCATGGGATTAGATCAATTTTGCATGTCTGTATCTGGTAATCTGAGTAACTCTTTTGAAGATAACTATGCAAAACAACAACCTTTGTTATGTTCCTACCACCTTGTTTTGAAAGTCTATATTGTTATTGTTTTGGGCTCTCTGTTATCGTTATTTATTTGTCTCTTTTGTTTCTGTTTTTCTTGTGTTTTGTTTTGTTATTCTGTCTAACACATAGAGGATAGATGTACATGTATAGACTTATACATGCCTAGAACTACTCCTAAAGAGTTTACAAGGACTGATTTTATTATGTGTGATGGTATGAACATGTACTCTGAAGAAAATGAAACATTATGGTAGCCATTGCTGATTTCTTATCATAATGGTTTGAAATCCAATAATGCTTTTATTCTTTCATCTGATTGGTTTTAGTTTGTTTTCTAATATTTGATTGCAGTGTGTGAGAAGGTATGAACAGCTATTTTGAAGAAAACAAGAAATATTGTGGTAGCCACTGTTGATTTCCTATTGTCTGGTTTTGAAGGCCTGTAATGCTTTCATTCTTTTGTTTTGATTGGTTTTATACTATTTTGTTTTCTTTTTTTTAATTTATTATGTGTGAAGGTATGAACAATTATTTCAAGAAAACAAGTGACACTTTGTAACCACTGTCAATTTTCTGTTGTCATGTTTTGAAGTCCTGTATTGTTTGCATCATTCTGTTCTGATCTACTTTGTTCTGTTTTATTTTGTTTAGTTTTGTTTTATTCTCTTTAAAATAAAACAAATACATGCTTGTTGATATTCTCTTAGTTTTATTAGTTGTTTTGGATTATACTTCCCCAATTATAGGTTATGTTCTTGAAACACTGAAAAGCTACTTCTTAGGTTTCTATTCTCTAAAGTAACTAAGAGAACTATGTGATATATGATCCTTGTTAAGATTTCAAGGGCTTGGACACTGAAGTGACTTTGCCAAGATTGAATCCTGGGTGTCTTTGTCACTTTCTAATCATTGGGACCAGATAGCCTACACCCACAATGAAAAGAAGATTTATTTTGCCTCACCATTAAAGTTGGTGGCTGACTGGCAGCAAGAAAGAGATGGCATGGCAGAGAGGGATAGTAGATGAAAAGCTGGTCACATCAGGGAAACTGGGAAGCAGAAAGCACCAAATCAGGAGGTATAGAGGGAAATTTACTCTTTCAGTTCACACCACCAGTGACTCATCTCTTCTGAGAAGGCCTGCTTCCTTATGACACATCTACCTCTAAACCCATGATCCAATCACCCTCCAGAAGCCCCACCACTTAACACAGGGGCCTTTGGTGGACATTCTAGATCTAGACAATAATACTAAGTCTACGTTTTACTAAATGACTGATTTCAAGTACCGCCTATAACATTATATGTTTTGCTTTTATTATCTATGATATATGGTAGCATCCATGCCAACCTATATTGAAAACAGCAATATCATCCACTTCTTTACATGCTATGTATTTCCTTCTTCTCTGGACTCCTTGAGATTTTTCAAATTTTACCACCTTTTTTCTTTCTAACTCCGTAATTCCTTTGCCTGACTCGTGCCATTAGGGATGCAAAAAATGGCGTAATGACCTATTGCTCAGGGCTCCATATGTCTGTCCTAAGAGAGATGCTAATGTATCAGAACTAAAAATGTTTGAAATACTAATTTTCCTCCTAATGAGCCCAAACATTTTATTATAGTTATACCTTAATACCAAGTTGCAGGTCATTACCTTCACATATTGAAAGCAGCTCATGTTTCCAGGGCTTAATGTTTCTTTCATCTGCCTGATGACCACTGTTCTTGCCCATTCTGCACCGGAGAATCTTAGGAAGTGAAAATGAGGTCTCTTGGTAGATAATGTGCATAATGTTTTGATTTCATTATTCATTCAAAATATTTTGATTATAAGAATTTCTATATGTATATATTCCATGAAATTTGAAATTTGAAATTGTAAAATGGAAGAGAAAAGGTAAATTTAAAATGAATCATTCTACTACCTAGAAAGTCAGTTCAGATTTAGTTCCCATGATTTTATTTTCAATAAAGACTTCGTGTGTAAGTATCATACAGTGTAGAGAATTTTGTTTGCTATTTGTCTCTTTGAACTACCTATTTATATTTTTCCTTGCCATTAATAATCTTTGACAGTACTATTATACAAATAACATAATACTTTACATAGTTATTTTATGGTTAATACATTGCGTCAACTTGAGAAGTTTAGAAGTTTAACTGAGAGATTCAGCAGGGAGCCAGGGTTTTTATTTTGTAAATATTTTTATCCTGTGCAAAGGAGAGCAAGGGCATTTTGCGAGTGTTACACCCACCCTGAAGGTTTTGGGGGGGTGGCCTGTGTACAGTTTCAGGGTAGCGAAGAAGCTTGTTTGCTCTCTTTTGCTCTGGCTGCTGCCTTAAAGTGTTGCCCTAGTACCATCCCACCCTACCTTAGAGCCAACTAATTATAGACTGAAATCTCCAAAAAATGTAAGCTAAGTAAACCTTTTCTTCCTTAATTTTGGGTGTCAGGTGTTTGTCTCAGCAATGAGAGAAAAATAACCAAGACAAGTTATAATTATATATGTTATGGTTTTATACATGCATGTATTATATAAATGTGTGTATGTATGTATATGTATCATTATTTTCTTATATTTTAGCTATTTTATAAATACTAGTGTGAGGAACATTTATATGACAAATTTTTATCTGAGTTATTGACTACTTTAATGTATTCCACTGGAGAATATTTTAATTAATTAATTAATTAATTTAATATTGTAGTACTGAGATTGACCTCAGGGTCTTTGCAGTGAGCTACATTCCTAGCCCTTTTTATTTATTTTTAAAATTTTGTTTGGAAATAAGATTTTGATGCAATGCCCAAGCGGGACATCAGATCCTCCTGACTCAATCTCCCATACTGCTGGGATTATAGGCATGCACCATTGTGCCCAGCCAATATTTTAAAACATTTGTGATATATTAGTTTCCAGAAATAAAATGGAGTGGATAAAATTTCAGCCTCTGAGATCAACCAGACAGTACTTAAATCTTTATTACAAATCATTCTGTGTACATAATTTTAGATAAATCATATTACCTCTTTAAGCATTTTTTAATCTATAGAATGAAATTATTGCATATAATGAAATTACCCTTTAAATACTATTATGTAAAAATAAAAGCTATTAATTTTTTGGCATTTATTAGAGCAGCCATAAAAATGCAATGCTGTTTGAATTGCATCCTTATCAACAGCAATATTATGAAAAACTTTTCTAATTTGATAGAAGACAATAGGATATTTTTAAATTGAAAACTTCAAACTCAAACTACTTTAAGCCAAATTAAGGCATCCATTGGTTCCCCAAAATAACACACAGACAGAATAGGTGGCAACCTTGGAGTTAGTCTGAAGCCAGAATGCATGTACCAGTATATTTCCTGAATGGTCCTTATCAGTTTCTTCTACCTGAATGTTAGAAGTAAGATTATACATATGTGTTTAAATTATATATTTTTTGAATCCTTTCAGAGAGGAAGATCTCTCTCTCCTCCCCTCCCCTCATTTCCTTTCCTCTCCCCTTTTCTCCCATCCCCTTACCTCTTCTCCCATCCCCTCCCCACTCCTCATTAGTTTGAAAAATACGGAGAAGTGTTCTTGTTGGTTTACTTCAGCCAGATGCCTGCCCTTTAAATATTTACTCTGTCCAGGGGAATGGTATTCTATGAGGAGATCAGCTGCAGTGTAAGGAACAAGAAATGGCCCTGTAAAAGAAAGGAAATTAGTTTGGCCTCCAGAGGAATGTTGGGCTGGGTAGCCAAACTAACTGGATCTACTCCTAAGAAACTCTCCATGTTTGAACTTGCTTAATTAAATAACAGTACTGTTCCCCTTGTCTACAATTTGCTTTCCCTAGTTTCACTTACCTGCAGTCAAGTGCAGTCAGAAAATCTTATTACAATGCAATGAGGAATTATCAGTTTAGTTTTTTCAGTAAATTCTATCACACTTGATTTCCTTTTAATTTTTATTCTTTAACCTGTTGAGGGTTTTTTCTTTTTCTTTTCTTTTTTCTTTTTTCATACTGGGAATTGAACTCAGGACCTCATGCTTGCCAGGAGGCACTGTGCAACTGAGCTATATCCCCACCCCTTAATTTCTATTCTTTTAAAAAGAGGACCTCTTCAATTGAATGTTCAATATGTTTATTTTAAATTTCTTTAATAAATGCACATGAAATCACAAATTTCCTTTAATGATGGCTTCAGCTTCAGTCAACAACATATGAATTAATTCCTTTAGATTGATTCTAAACTTGCTATTTACTGTTGTGTAGGCTTTATTATATCTGTTCTTTGCCACTTTGTGAGATTTATATTGTGTCCTATCATATATTTTATATATATAGTACTTGATGATATTATAAACTTGATGTATATTTGGTTTCATTTTTATATCAAGCATTTTGTTGATGTTGCATTTGTATATTCTTTTGTGACTGTTTCTTTTCTCTTTTTTGTATAACCTACCATTCTGATAAATAGGTCTTCCCTATTATTTGGGAAAATGATGATTTTTCTTCATGTTTTGCTTTTATCTTTTGAAAATTGTTTTGTATTTACATAAAAATCTATAGTTACATCTTGTTGATGGAGTATTTCTTTTATTGCTCTCTAGTAATTAGCAAACTGGTCATTTTTTTCAAATAAAATTTTTGTTACAATTGATATCATCCATTTTCTTAATTAGTATTTAATGATTTATTTTATATTAAATTTTTGATGTTTAGCTGATTTTCTTATTGATGCTTCTTTTAAAAGTTTTTCTTGTAAATTACATAATTATATTCCTTTTTCAAAAACAATTTTTGTCTTATTTTAATTCAGTATGTTCTTTTTCTTTAAGTATATTCGTGTGTATGTGCGTGATTATATATTGTTAAGTATTACTATTTAAAATTTATTGTGCTTTTTGTTAATCATTTTTTCTTTACTTTTTTTGAAATTTATTTTCTAAGTTTGGTTGAGAATAACATTTAAAGTTAAGGGTTAGGCTGAGGTTTTCTTTTTGTAGTCAACAATTTAATTTGATTATAAAATTTTAATTTTTTAATATTTGTACTTACCATTATCTCTTCTAATCCTATCTTTAGGATTTTTCTCCCTCTTTTGGTAAAATTCAAACATTAAGAATTATTTCTACAAGAGAGGTTACATTTAAATATTTTTAGTTTTAAAAGTCTGATAACATATTCAATCTAAGGTGACTTTTAGTTAAGTATACAGTCTTGGTTGAATTTTATTGCACAAACAATATGAACATCATTCCTGAGGTTCCAAAGTCTACTTTTTGTTATCAATGTGCATGGTTCACTTTATATGTAATATCATTTTTCACTTATAGATAAATTTTCTTTCATTTGTAATTTTTTGCATTTTTCAATACAATGTGTCTAAGTGTAAATGTGGTTTTATTTTTATGTATGGGAGCACTGTAACTAATCTCCCATGAGTATCACAGGATAGCTGTATTATATCTTTCTTGAATTCTGGAAAAGTTCCAGTCAATACACCTTCACCTGCTCTTTCTGTTGCTATACTATCCTTCTTTGTTTCACCTCTTAAACACCAGACATCTCAATACTACTGTTACACTTATATCATTTTTTTTTATTTTAAAGAGAATAGAACAAAGCAAAACAAAAGAAAACAAAACAAAGCAAAAGAAAACAGAATAGAGTCAAACATAGTATAGCATTTCAAAACAGAATACTGCAAGCTATACAGGTTTTCAAAACATAAAAACAGGAGATCAACAATGGTTACCCTAGTGTCTCTTGCTTTTTTCAAAATGCTTGTTCATACATTTATAGACAATAAACTCAAACAAAACAAAGTAGTATAAAACCAGATAAAAGAGAATAGCATTACAGGTCTTAAAGTCGGATAACAAGAAACTAGCAATGGCTACCGTAGTGTATCATTTTACAAAAGAGCTGTTCCTATCTTCTCACATATTGCAATCAAATAGTAGGAAAGGGACTTAAACCAATCAAATCAAAGAATAAAAGCACCATTAGACTTCAGAACCTTTTCTCCGTATTTATTGGGAATTTTATATCTTATTGAGTCTTTCAGTTTCTTACGCTAGGGAGACAATGCGGTGTTTACCCATGTGAGTTTGGTTTATTTCACTTATGAGTATGGTCTCAAGTCACATCCATTTACCTATAAAAGCCTCAATGTGATCATTTTTTATACCTGAATAGTACTCCATTATATAAAAGTACCACATCTTCTTTATCCAATCCTCAATTGATGGGCATTTGGGTTGTTTCCAAGATTTGGCTATTACAAATTGTGCTGCTATAAACATGGGTGCACATATATCACTGTGGTGTGATGATTTCACTTTCTGGGAATATGCCCAGAAGCGGAATAGATGGGTCAAATGGGACTTTCAGTTCTGGTTTTTGAGAAACCTCCAGACTGACCTCCACAGTGGTTGAACCAGTCTGCACTCCCAACAACGGTGGGAAAGGGTTCCTTTTTCCCCACAACCTCTCCAGCATTTGTTGCAGTGGTTTTCTTGACCCTGGCCTTTCTGGAGTGAGATGAAATACCAGAGTTGTTTTAATTTGCATTTCTCTAATGACCAATGATACTGAACATTTTTTCATGTATTTATTTGCCATTCGTATTT
>RJWT010035404.1:0-13470 GCA_004365215.1 Cuniculus paca | reverse complement strand
GAAACAGACAGGTGGCTCATATGTACTTTTTGGTATGAAAGATTGATTAAAAACCTAACACTTTCCCAAAGACCAATTACAAAACAAAATACAAATCAGAAATAATGATTGTGTTTGACAGCTACTCTGTTCCCTTCTCCATTCTCATTGCCCTCACATTTCTTTTAAATAGACCTAGGATACTATATCAGTTTTCTGATTGCTTCTGTGTTTGTAACAAGCAATTCTCCATCATCAATATTTTATGAATTCTTTGTACACCATTGCATTCAATTAGTCCCTGTGGCCTATAAATAACACTTCTCATGTACTTTCTTAGTTTAGTTGTATATACTCATTCTCCTTATTTGTCCAGACCACAGCATTTAGAATCATTTAGTCATGTTTAAATGCATGCTCACAAGTTCCAGCTCTGGGTTTACGGAAGCTATTTTGCTTGCTACCACCGTCAGGAATCTCCCTAAAGCTTAGATCACAGCCTATCACTTTCATTATCAGAAACCTGCTACCACAATTTTAAAAAAAAATACTTTTAAGCAACAGATTATCTCAATACTATGCATTACTGATGTGAAACAGATAAAACTGCAGAAGTTCTGCAAATCATTTGCAAGTGTGTTGTACTTAGAAAATTTCTGAGAAAGATAGCCCTGAGTAATAATAATGCAACCCTATCTTACTTATAAATATAGATGGTAACTCATATATGAGATTATAATACCCCTATCCTTTCAGGCATGCAAGTGTGTTTTTGTATAAGAAACACATTAATACTATCAAAATATTGAAGCATCAAAATGATGGAAGAGATCAAATCAAATTTAATGTCCACCGTGAGTTAAGGTAAAATATTCCTTCATACATTAGACTGTAGAACCTAATAATAACAAGTAACATGATTGTTTTATTTCTACTCCCTCTCATGTTCCCACACAACTACAAAACCAAATTTTCTAAATTGTATCCTTTTTCCAATAACGTTGTGATTTTCATAAGCTTCAGAAGAAATTTTCTTTGTAAATACTGACATCTTCATTTTTAGCACTAAAGACTTGGCTCTATTAATGTGTTTTTATGTTAGGCTGCACATGTAAAAAAATTATATTTTATCTGAAATAGCTGAAGAAAGGGTTTCCAGTGACTTCTGTCAGTCTTCAAGGAAGTCCTGGATGCAAATTTAAATAAAAAATTTAGGCAGATATATTTACTACTCACTTTACAGATGATAAAACTAAGTCTCAGAGAAAACCAAGGCTCAGAGAAAAACCACTGACATTTCCAGAAGCAAGCAATGAATTGCTATGAGTGAAATTTGAATTTATTACTTAGACCTAATGTGATATATAAACTGCAAGGAGTTTTTGCATATTAATATGTTTAGATTTTTAAAAGGTATATAAACAAGTAAAATCATAAACTACATTAACTATAAGCAGAGATTATAAAATTAAAAATAACCGTAGCATTAATGAGAATGTTCCAAAGTAAGCTGAGGTAACAATGTTCCTAAATAGATAAAACTGTAGTTCCTAAACAGATAAAACTGCTTTTTTCCAATAAAAAAGGCCAAGAAAAATATAGTTATTTAGTTTCACATACAGCAATGATAATTTTCTTATTTTTATTTATATCTAAAGTTTGTCCAAAGAGGGATTGAAGCTATTAAATATTGAATTAGACAGAAAAACAGAATACTTGGACTGTATTTTGCTTTTGTCTTCTCTGTCAAATCAGGTGATCACTGGACTGAAATAGTCATGTAAACCTTGATGCAGGAGACAGTTTTCCAAGACAATGCTCATGATTTGTAGGGAAATTTTACATGAGCAACTAACTGAAATTATTTCAAGTCCCTCAATTGAAAAATTTGGTTCTGGAATGAAAGAACTAGTAAGCAAGATCTCTAATTAGCCATTCATTGTTATTGAGTGGTAATTGAAAATGGATGAAAAATACTCACAGAACTGAGAAATATATAACTAATTTTCACAATGGAGATCAAAGCCAGGGTAAACTATGGCCTGGATCACTTAACATTGATGCTGTAAAATATTTTAAAATCAATAGATCCTAAGCATAAACTTGGGTGGCTGAATATATAATGCCACATTAACTCCATTTATTTACTTGAGTAACATAATAGATACACATAGAAAAACCTGGGAGACTTTTTCTGCTAACCTTCCCCTTCTTCTCCCTCTGAGTCTGTCCCTTTGCTCTGCTTCCTGTCTGCCATGAGTCGAGCAGTTTTTCTCTGCCATACCCTTCCACCATGATGCTTTCAACTTGGAGTCAGCTGACTGAGAACTGTGAACCCTGAGATAAAATAAGCAGTTTTTTTCTTAAACTGTATATGTGAGGTATTTTGTCACAGTGCCAAAAAGTTGACTAATACAATACGATAGCTTATGTATGATTATGAAACTACTTACTGCATAGATTCCATGTTAAGGAGAAAAAATTCTATCAAAGGAAGTACATTAAATATCAATATAACATTTATATCAACTGAACCCAATGAACATTTAAATTTACTTAACCTAACAATCACAGGTAATTAGCTAAACTTAAGTATAAACATTGTTTTTGTTAAAAAGTGACCCTCATTTCTGCTAAAGTGTCATTTAATTTGTTGACCCAAAAATTAATACACCTAAATATATATTTGGATGATTTATAAATAATATATGGAAACATATATAGAAACTGGAGTGGTATTGAAATCCTAACACTCAAACAATTGCATAGTACAGTGAGGTAATAATTATAAAAAATAGACCTATATAGCATACCTGTTTTGAAATATGTTTTAAAATATTTCTTAGCCTCCTTTATCTTTCCCATATTCCCTATGATGAATGTAATCAATATATATGATAAATATATACTAATAAATAATAAAGTTTAAAAAAGAAAAACCTGAGGATTCTAGAATTTCAGAAACTACAACAACAAAGTGTAGCCTGTACCCAAAATGCTAGAACATTGACAGTAAGGTTGGTTTAACAAGATTACCCTCAGAATTTTGTACATGAATAATAAATTATTATGCAGTCATTAGAAAGCTCCTAAGAAATGGAATGCAATCAACTTTTAGTGGGTACATATATTCACATCCAAATATTGCCTTTTGACTTTTAAAATAAAATGAAAAAGATTAGAAAAGGAAAAAAGGCTGTAGTGGGATGTGAACATCCATCCAAAAAAATCATCCAGCTATATAAGTGAAGAAAAGAAGAAAAATTGATTTAACAGGTAGGTTAGAGTTTAAAAACACCTGGTTGTGTCTCTATATAAGTTGAGAATAATCATAGAGGAAAATTAAAGTGAATCACTAGGTGAAATATTGCCAGAGCTTACTGCTTCCAGAATAGAGATGACATGACAACTACAGTGCCATGTAAGTTATGAATGTACTTCTAGTGTGCATTGCCAATTTATACATGTTCTATATAATTGTCTGATAATAATGGTAAATTGAAAATAATTTGAGATCCTGAAAAAAGAAGCAATGCATCTATTTTCAAATATGATGTAAACACAGGATCAAATTAAATTTAGATTTTGTATGTCCATATTAAGATGCTCTGAGAACAAATCAAGAAGAAATACATTAGTAATTGTGTTAAGGAGTTGAATAAATTCATTTCTGATAATACAAAAGAAGTAACCTACTAAAGACATAAGCAGGACTTTTGATACTTGAGTAACTATTATTACTCTTCAAATTAGAGAAAGATTCATGATTGACAAAACAATAGACAGTTTGTTGCATTTACAGAAAGGTCAAAGATGAATGGTAAATAATGAATTTCAATATTTTATTCATGTACATATACCCTATGAAAGCATTTGGTTAGGATTGTAAGAAGTAAAATAAGTCTGATCCATTGTTCATTGTAAGACATAAAGTCTACCTCTGAACACAATTTAAAAATAGTAAGTAGAAATAATTTAAACTAGTATAAGAACAAATATCAAAGTAATGGGAATGGGTTAGGTTAAATCAAAAAGTTGTTAGGTCATGATGATGTCAATCTCTAATATAAAGAACACAGGAGGAGTCATTAGTTGAGATGGAAATATAACGAAATTCTGTTTGACAAGTCTGTGGCCCATTGAAATGCACGTTCACTTTTAAGGGATAAATATTGAAATATGGATATCAACAATTTAAACTTTAACATATTTAAGTGACATCCATTTAATTCAATTTTACATCCATTCACTTTCATGAATTATGCTTTATAGTAACTGGAAGTTCTGAATTTTATAAATCTGTAAATATGGAACACTTGAGTAACAGAATTGTATAATTCCAAGAAACAGAAATTCTATTACTAAAATATTATAATAAAATTTATACATGCAGTAATGTCAGAAAGTTACTGAGCAATAGACTGTGAGAAGAATACATAGGGGATCTTTATCTCTAGGTAGTATATATTATTTTAAAAGAACTGAAACATGCAATTATGTAAAATGTGGGGAGTAGCTGAAGCTGGAGATCAGTCGCACAGGTGGGGCTAAAGCAAAGTCAGCTCAGGAACATGGAGCACCAGAGCCAAGCCACATGAATGAGCTGTTCCAACTCTAAGAGCATGGAAAGCCTGAGGCAAGCCAAGCAAACAGGTTGCTAGGCAGAAGGATGTCACATGATATCAACCTGCTGAGTGTATAAATAAATGCACTGCAGTCATTGAGCATTTCCCTTCTCCAATCCAGAAAGAGGACTCCAATTGACCTTAGCTTTTGGTTTTCTGATTCTTCTCTTTCCTCTTCATCCTTCAACAGCCTTCACCCTGAAAGTTTTGAGAGCTGTTCTGGATGTGGCACTTTAGTGCCTGAACACAGACTCAGGGTATGAATAAATAGCAGGTGAGAGGACACTTCTACTTGTGTGCACCAAAGGGGGAGAAGTGCATTGATAGTGTTCACATTGATTACAGAGGTGTATTGATATTGATATCATCAGGTGTAAAACATAGAGAAAGTAGGTTCTCAGGAACAACAGAAGTATATAACAATGTTCATTCTATTACTGATTCATGTATTAACCTTTTGAGTGTGTGTACTAGAATTAGGGAGTGTCTAATTCAAGTACACACATACAAAGGGTAAACGGTTCTATGCTTCCTGAGATGACTAGGGAATATTTGACTCAGAGGACTAATTTAAAATTAAGTCCCAAGTGGAAAAAAGATGGTGGAACAAAAGTCCCCCCTTACCAAGAGAGGTCACCCACAGCCCTGAGGTGGTGGGGCAGGAGACGCAGCCAGATGTGGGTGCAACAAGCAGAAGCCCCTGGCACCTGAATACAGGATACAGGTTTCTCTTCAGCACAAAAGATTGAGTTACAGGCTGCTATTTGGGCCTTGCAAAGTTCTTCATCCACTCTTTTCACACAGTGCTTATATTTGTGATGTGGTGTGCCACATTGAAATCTCCACTATGCATGCAGAGCATGAAGATCTTTTTCACTTATTAACAACTCTACAATTTCCAATTGGTCATGTAATGTCCTGTTTTATCATTTATTCACATTCTCATTTCCAACTGCTGGGACCTCTCCCTAAAGGACCTCTCACTGAGGGAAATGCTGCAATAGACACATTGCTGACTACTGTCACTGTTATTTCTTCTGATGCCATTCAACAGGCTTCTCCCTCCATGCCACCTTCAATAAAATGCTTCTGTCATGCACAAACTGTTCCTTTTTAAGTTGAGAACAGGTTCAATGAAGTTGTTAAAGTTCCTCATGCATAATATATCTTCCTTCACTCCCTATGGGGATTAATTCCTAAGCGTTTACACCCCAATCATCTCTGGGAAATGACTGTGACTCAGATTCCTGAATTTAGCTCTCGACAATAGTTTCACTTTTCAGTGGATACTTCCTCAAGCTTTATTTTTGCTTCTGCCCAAACAGGTGAAGAAAGTAGACACATCATTGCTTATTGCTTGGATGCCATTAGTATGCTTGGTTGTTCCCAAGCAGTTGAGACTGACAATGGCCTGGCTTTTATAAGTGTTGCCTTCCAAATATTTTGTAAAACTTTTTGTATTTCCCTTACCACAGAAATTACTTATAATCCTTAAGATCAAGAAATTGTTGAGCATGCTCACCATATGATCAAACTTCAACTACAAAAACACAAGGGGGAATTCTTCCAAAAATTCACATTTCATAATAGCCTTCACTTGGTAGTATATACTATTATCTTTTAAAATCTTACTAGGGATGGAACTACAGAAGCAGAAAGGCAATTCAACCATGTAAAGGAAAAGAAATTAGAAAAGGTCCTTTGGAAAAATCTTCAGGGCCGGGAATTTAGCTCAGCAGCATAAGTGCCTGCCTGGCAAGTGTGAGTTTGACCCTTGGACAATGGAAAGTACCCAGCCAAGTGCTAATTTGGGGTCAAGAGAATACTTGTGTCTTTCCAGGGAATTCTGAATGGCGTATCTGGATGGGTGCCAGAGCGTGTTCTTCAGCCGTTTCAGAGTTTCACACCTGGCAAAGGAGTTGGTTCCACATCTCAAGAAGGTTTTCAAACAAAGTGAGGGAATATTGAGGAAAGCTTCAGGAACTGAACAGAAACTTGTGAGTCACTTAAAAGACTTCTCCAAGTAGTAAATTATGCCAATTTAGGAGAACTATCTTATCTTCATGATGACATTTATGGTGGGAGTGAGATAGCAGGAGTGAGATACCTGCAACTGAAGTCTCTGTCTAGTTAATTGGAATTGGAGCCAGGTGTCCTCACCTGTGGCCTTACTTTGTCCTTTGAGGTGTCTCTGGCATCACAGACTACTACAGACCCCAGCAAGGATCAGGGATTCATAGAGGTTCACTTACTGTGAATCCACTGTCCTTCTCCAGGCAAGGGGACTAGGCCTAGGACAGACTCACAGATAAACATAGAAAGTCAATTAGTTAATTTTAAATCCTGTTCAGAGTCACTTTGTAGGGGTCTCCAACAGGCTATTTTATATCAGTGTGGAGATTTAAGTGTGTTACAAAACTGACATCGTGATTGTCATGTTAAACATTATGTATGGCTTTTAATTTCAAGTTTTCTTTGTAAAACTTTATAACTATTGTCTGTTATCATTCAACAGGGATTTGACTACTAGAACATCTATGGTGGGTAGGTAATAACAGTTCTACTTTGTATTCCAAGGTGTCTGATATTCAAGTAAAATTATAATAATTAAATTCACTGCTCCCCTTACAACATAAATTTCATTAACCTTCTCTTCTGGATATAGAAAAACTGAGTTTTGGAGACCAAAAACTAAAAGGAAAGATGAGCCAAGAGGACGGTCCATATTTTGGCCCCAGACCTCTGAGTTCAATGAAGACACAGGACATAAACCTCTGCTGTGACATCCTACAACTTGGTGATTCCCCAATATTCTGATGAATGAGATTGTTGGACTGCAGAGGTAAGTGATCTATGGTGTACAGTGTGCCTAAGGATAGACATTAGAATAAAAAAGTCTCTCAAGCTTTCACAGAAAGTCACTTAGTAAGGCAATGTCCATGACTCATCCTCACAGCTGACACTGACAGAACTACTAAGAGGTGTTGTACAAGGTTCCAAGGTAAATGCTGAGGAGACTTAACTGACCTTGATAGATTGCAAAAATATTTATTAACACAGGTTTTATTTTAACTTGGTCTTGAACATCCAACAGAAAAATATAATCACAAGATATATAAACCAATGCCATAGTAGTATGTTAGCTATAAAAGAAATTCAAATCACTAATGCTTTCTGATAATTACCAGGTACACTGGTAACTGACTACTGTTATAGATTAATGGGCTGTATAGGGTTACATTGCTGAATGCAGGGATTTAAAAATCCTTGGGCTGGAAATCCTTAGCCTAAATGAGTATGTTCACTCAGAATAAAAAGTATTCAAGAATGAGGTCTTCTTCAGAATCCTTCAAACATAGCTCCTCCAGCTTCAACTGATCACTCATTGATTGCAACTACAAAACATAAAAGGGAAAGGTGTGAGGGAGTGGCTGAAGCTGGAGACTGGTTACACATGCAGGACTAAAGCAAGCCCAGCCAGTAACATGCAGTGCCAGATGCAAGCCACGTGAATGAACAGTTCCAGCTCTTAGAAATGGAAATCCTGAGGCAAACCAAGCAAAGCGATTGTGAGGCAGAGGGGCATCACGTGACATCAACCTAGTGAGTGTATAAATAAATACACTTCAGTCCTGAGCAGTTCTTTTTCTCTCATTCAGAGAGAGCTCCACCTGATCTCAGCTTTCTGCTTTCTGATTCTTTCATTTTCCACCATGCTTCACCCTGAAAATTTTGAGGGCTGCACTAGATATGGCAGTAAAACAAGAGTCACACAAGAAAAACAGAGTAAGTTTAGTTGGCAATAATACACCAAACACACACACACACACACACGCACACACACAGAGAAAAATTCATGCTTTCCTCAAAGCAAAAACAAGTCTATCAAAGATAAACAATATGTTTAATAGGGAGAGCCTTATACTATCTCTAGAATTAACATAGTGCAATGGAAAATAATGAAGTAGAATCAGTGAATATAAATCTAAGGCAATACATTTAGAAAATATCATATGCCTTGGGACTTTTAGTAGAACTCAGTGATACACATGGTATTAGATTTTTATCTACTCTCTTTGCCAGTAAGTTAATTTGCTTTCTGATGAGATCATGCTTAGAAGTGACTACAAATAACTTTTGATATATTTTCTCTCAAAAGATCATTTCATATTTAGGGAAATTACTTTATCTTAGTGACACTCTTTCCAGGTGTATCTCCATTCTTTGAGCGTTGACGAGGAATGATACACAAATTGTGCCTGTTAACTTTAGAGTCAGAGAGTTGGGCAGCAAAATTTTGGTTCAGCCTCTAATCATAGTATTAAGAGCAAAAACTTTAATATAATTGAGATGAAAAGCATTCTTATTTGTGAAAGGATAATGACAGCATATACTCTGTTGTTTGTAATAAAGTAACAGCATAACCTCAACAGTCTAACAAGTAGAACCTCAAATACTAGCAATTTATGTTTTTATTTTTTCATCCTAGATAATACTTGTAATTTTTTTTTAAAAAGCTTGCATTCAAATCTCAGTAGTACCCTTTGCTCATTTCCATTCAGGCATAGCACTTCTGTTTTCACTTTTCCTCAGAGAATTTGTCAGTCATGCATATCTTAGTAGCATTGGTTTTCAGTGTCTTTGTGTTCTCTGTCTAGAGTTGTAGGAGATTGCACTTGATTATAAACATTAGCATTTTGCTCTGTAGTGTTATTTAATTTTAACTCCCCTACATTTTTGTGTTAGTCAGGCTAGACCATATACTAAGGGTCGGAACACTCCTAGATTCAGTCTGATAAGAAAGTTATGACCAAGTGCTGCTGGATGCTGTGGAAGGAAAATAGGAACTCGGGAAAATTTCATAAGGAATTACATGATTGTTCTGTCATCAAAGAGGCCAATATCACTTCCATTTATGATTATTTGCCCAGTTAGTCACTGAGAGATCAGATAGTAAATCTTATGTGTCCAGAAGCTGGAAAGCAGATTACAAACTGCACAAAATTACCAGTTATAACTTAATATATGCACAAATTCTATGTTCTGAAAACAGTGCATGTCTTGAGTGTAGAAAAACATAACTTTGTTTTTCATTCACTCAGCTAAATATCTACTTCATGTTTTCAATTTGCCTAATAGCAAAACAAATAATACTGACAAAAATCAACTACAGATAAATTCGGTCACTTACATATTTTCTTAGTGATTCTGAGGAAGATGACTAGAGATTTGTGCTATAAGATCATGGAACCACATATTCCTTAGCACTTACTGCTTGAGACCAAAATTCTAATTGCTTATCCATTATTCACAAGGTTGTTGTTCTCATGCTTGTACCATAAAACGGTACAAGAACAGGGAGGCAAGATCTCTGTATTACATTATAATTGATAGAAGAAAACAAAATAGAGTTAGGTGCTGCTGAAAGAACAAAATTTAATTGAGGAGTTAAAATAGAAACACATGAAAAGACCATGGTGTTCACAGCAATTACCAAAAGAATGATTATCAATAGAGAGGGCTGGAAAATTTGCTGAGCTCTTCAACTTAGGTGGATTTCAGTTAAGACAAAGAGAACCCCAGATCTTAGTCTTACCAATAACAAGTCAAACCAAAAATAAGTTATAATATAATATGATCATATTAAATTTGAGCTTTAATAAAAGCCATAATTTATTGTTTATCAATATTGATTACTTAAATTAATACTATCTTCATTATTTCTTTTAATCATTATTATTATTTTATCAGATTAGAAAGAATTTTATGCTGATTTTTAAGATCTGTGATGCTTCAAGGGTCTTAGTAGCTGAACCGGTAAGTATCAAGGAAAAGAATCATATTCAGATCTGTCACATATCAACTGAATGCATTTAACTGGTACAGTATTTTTATTGGCTGCTTTCAAATTACTCAGAATCATCTTGTAAATATGACCTACCTGCTTGCATATATTCAAATTGTACCAATTCACTTATAAGTGAATGTTGGTTTGGAGTCATTATGAGACTTTGTGCCCCATTTTTTAGTTCAGACCCCATTTTACAACATCTGTGTGAACAAGAGATTATTAAATTTTTGCATTTATCTGTTTACTCTTTATAAAATAGATATAAAATAATTGACCTGCCAAATTTACAATGGTTTACTATCAAATTTGTTTCTGTTCAGTGACTGTTTCATAAATGCTTAAGCATCAAAATTGTGTTTGTACATTATTGTCTGATATATGTCAATATATGTAAGTATTGTTGTTGCCATTCCACATAGAAGTAATGAAATATTATGAAGATTAGTCTAAATATGCATAATCATGAAATGTGTATAACCTTTTATAAAATTACCTACCAAATTTGGAAATGTTTCTGATATATTGGAATATACTAAGTCAAATTATGAATATCACAAAAATAATATTTCAAATTGAATTTAAAATTGAAATGAGCAGAGAGATAAAATAAATCTCACTATCCCCCATTTCTCTGTCATCACTTTTCATCATCACCATAATATCTAATACTTTCCATAAACTATGTATACTATTTTCATTAATGAAATGTATAATCCATTAAGTTTGCCTCAGTTTTCTGAATTGAAATGATCACGTTAACTTTGCAGCAGATATCTAACAGAATATTTGAATTCCATAAATCACAGAGGGATAGTAACCTTGTGTGTGTGTGTGTGTGTGTGTGTGTAAGAAAAGCAAATATCAAAACCATAAAACACAGTCAACTTTAGGAGAGCATTAGAAAATGTTTAAAAGTATGCATTAAGAATAGCAGACTTATCTTCTCAAATGTAGATGCATTTCCATGATCAACAATATATAAGTAAACACAGTACTAGAGAGCAGCAGAAGCATCAATGTAAGTAATCAGTAACACACAGAAATGAGAAACAATAAAGTGTAAATCCTGTCATGTTAATTAATGTAAATCACCATTCAACATAAACTCAATAAAACTCAAGCCAATTTCCTAAATCTGGAAGATGAGAGAATAATCAATGTTTGAAGTCCAGTTGTAAGTCAGAGGAAAGCAACATTAAGGTTTCTGACAAGACGAAAATCTGACCAATCCATGAAGCTTACATCACAAAAAAGGGCAGCCTGAGCTAATAATAACAGATCAATGGACCAGCAGCAGCTGCATTTAAAATGCCTGTTGTCAATAGAATTTGCAAGCAGTCAAATAAAAGTCCAAATTGCTTTCTAATTATTTTATTAATGCATCACCTCTTAAAATTTTAGTATCTGCAATCTGTCAAAATTGTGCTGTTGATTACTTCTCTCTTAGTTCCTTTATCTTCAAGTCACCTATAGGTTCAAAGCATACTCTAATTTGAAAGTCAACACCAAAGAGCATTGTAGACATCAGTAATCACAAGTGACTTAATCATTAGAGTCAGCCCTACCAATTGTAAATCCATTAGTCTATGTACAAGGAGTGATACTTAGGCATCTGTAATTGCCTAGCTAAAGTTTCCATTCAGTATTCTCTATTATACAAATACTCTCTACAATATGATAGTGCTTGTAAAGTGTTTCATCTCCTGCATCTTGTATTTCTCAATCAGACTGAAACTCTCATGTCTCAGCCCTGACCTCTTTCTGAGCTCGAGTAATACAGTGAACTGTATCCCACTTTTCATAAACCACACACTTCTCTCTGTTATTGCCCAAAGTAATGCCTATATTATGTCCGTTCTGTTACCCAAGATAAAGGAGATTTTTTTCTTCCTGCTACCCTGACTTGATAGAAGAAAAGTACCTTAAATCACATATTCTTAGAAACCTAGAAAGTCACCCATCATTATCCTTCCATTGAAGATAATAAATCTGATACATGCTGAACTCTTGGCTGGAGTGGAAGTATGCTGTGATTCATTATCAGGACTGTGACACAGCAAACCTCATGTTGATTTTTCCTCTCCTACAAAAGCTTGACATTAGTGGAGTAAAAGATAGGTGAACTGAAGTTAAATTGTGGAGAACTCTAAAAACCATACAGGAAACCTTTTGTTTTAGCTGATGTACCACAGTAAGTGCTGTCTTTTTCTTGAGCTAGAAATATTCAAGTCAAAAAAGTGTTTCAATATAGTGACCATACCCTGATTTATTCACGAAAGGGTTGGCTTTCATTTATGTTTGATGTGAGTTTTTATAATGCTCCACTCAAACTCAAAAGACTTACAATTTGAGCAAAACATTATTGTCCCTCTACGTTTTATGTAGTTGATAAAGTGGGGTGGTTTAGATTAATGGGTTGCATATTCATTTTCCACAATGCCTTTGAAACAGCTTTTGGCTAGAAAAGCCATATTTGCCCAATACACTTTACCTACAGTCTCTTGAGTAAGCATACGTGTTTTTGTTTGCATCTCCTCAAAATTCCATTTCTATCTAGGAGCAAGGAGTACTTACTGTGAATGGATAGAAATAGAATACCTTCGCTTTGATTTTCCTTGAGGTAAATATTCTTAAGTGTTTATAGTGTTTTCTCAAAGTATAAATATTTTTTCCTATACTTACATTTAGCTTTGGCTACTGCTTAGAACTCAAAACGGCTACAAGCTGTCTCCATCTTGCAGCTCCTAGTGGCAGGATGAGGAAGAACTGAGTTCAAATCAGCAGGAGGTAAAGGAGCCAAGTTCACACTGGCAGGGAGCCAAGTTTAAGTTGGCAGAGGCACACAGAATGTTGCAGGCTGAACAAATCAGGTTCGAATCTCACAGCCAGAAACCAGCCTAAATTTCTGTTTGGAACTATAGGTGCAGGCTTGCTGGGATTATCCATTACCCCACCATAAATCTATGACTGACCTGGGGTTAACCAATGCTGATCTGGGCTATGTCTGCCTGCTCT
>RJWT010035403.1:0-13482 GCA_004365215.1 Cuniculus paca | reverse complement strand
CACAGAGAGAATAAAAAGAATTCAAATGAAGAAGAAGGTGATGACTGGTGGCACCTTAGCCTGGAGCCTGACTCACCCTGCAAGAAGAGCTGTTGAGACTGGGGAGGCAGAGTTGTGGTTGTGGTTGTGGTCACAGTCACAGTCATGGTCGACCTCAGAGGTCTCTGCAGAGAGGAGATGCAGTAGAAGAGAGTGGTGGAAGCAGAGATCTGCGCTGGCTGGTGGTGAGTGCAGGGGACTTGATCCCCGACAGGTGAGACAGCGACTGGCCAGGAGCCATTTTGGAGTTGGGTAGGATAAACCTGGGACCAGGACTACTGCCAGCTTCTAGCACCTCCAGGTTGTAGGCAGACCCGCAGAAGTCGCTTGGACTGAGTTCCACTCCCATGTGCATTCTAGAAAACATTGCATAGGTTCCTAACCAGCTTAGATCTGCAGGCCCTGGCCAGCTCCACTCTGGTGCAAACTCCACGGTCCCTTGTGGGCCGGTACCCAGCTCAGTGCAGAGGCATGGGCACCTACCATCAGATACTCATAGCCAGAACTGGCTAGAAAAACCAGTTTGTGGCCAGGGCTGCTGCCATGGACCTGTGGAAGTTGCTTGGACTGAGTTCTGCTCCTGTGCATGTTCAAGAGAACATTGCATAGGTTCCTAATCATCTTAGATCTGCAGGCCCTGGCTAGTTCTGCTCCCTTGAAAACTCCAAGGGCCCTTGTAGGCCGGTACTCAGCTCAGTGCAAAAACATGGGTGCCCACCATCAGATACCCATAACCAGCACTGACCAGAAAAACCAAACAGTCTCACTTCAGAGAAATTGTAGCCAATGGCAGGAGTGCCTGGGACCACACTACCAACATGTATGGAAGAAATCAGGAATATGTCAGCATGAAGAAGGAAAAGGCAATCTCTGGCATCCAACCCAAGCAGCACAAGTCCAGAAGAGATAAACACAGAAGAGATTGGGAGTCACACAACTGAAATGTATGTAGTGATGTCAACTGAAGAAAAGAAACAACTTCATGAAGCTATAAGAGAAATTAGAACAGAAATTCTGTCCCAGGTAAAAGAAGAAATGAAAAACATAATAAAAGAATTACTAAGCATCTCTAAAGAAGACACAGATAACAAAATAGAGAAGCATAGGAAAATGAGGGAAACTATGAATGAACAATATAAGAGAGATTTAGAATACATGAAACAGATTCAAAGAGATATCCAAGAAATTAAAAACTACACTGAAAGTTGCAAAAACATTTGAAAGAAACTAAATCTATTATCATGATTTGAAATTCAGATTGTCTTCAATGCTCTGATTAGTTTCATTTTATTCTGATTTGTTCAATTTTATTATACTTGACGGCATGGATTGCTATTTTAAAGATAGCAAAATATATGATTGCAGCCAGTGAGGATGTCCAATTATCTTGTTTAGAAACCCTGTATTGCTTTCATTGTTTTGCTTTGATTGATTTTACTGTATTCTGTGTTGTTTGATTGTATTATGTCTGAAGGTATAGGCAACTATTCTGAAGATAACAAGAAGCATTATGGTAGCCACTGTTGTTTTACTAGTATCTTGAAGTTCTGTATTGCTTACATTGTTCTGCTTTGCTTTTTGTTTGCTTGTTTGTTTGTTTGTTTTTTGCTTTGTTTTACTGGTTTTATTTTGTTCTATTTTGTTTGATTTTATTTATCCCTTATGATATGAGCAGTTATATTGCAGATAACAAGAGGCATTATGGTAGCCATTATTGATTGCTTTTTACCCTATTTAGAAGTCATTTACCATGTTAATTGTTTTTTTGTGATTGACTCTACTCTGTTTTGTTTCGTTGTATTCTTTTCAAAATAAAAATTAAAAAAATTTTTTTTCATGATTATATACATATTCTAAACTTTGACTCATTTCATTTATGTAATATCAAAAAATCGCATTCCTTAATGCCACCTTCAATATCATCAAAAGTATCAGGAGCTGTCAAGTCACAGTTCCTTGAAGGTTTTACCTTTATCATTGGCTCAAAATACTTTCAGTTATTTTTCTTGAAGCCAAAGACTTTCTTCACTTGTTTAAAAAAAGAATGTCTGAAAATACACAACCCTTGGATGCCCATATTTGTCCATCTCTTTCAGGAAAGATGGTGGTCCCAGAACAAAAGGGGCTAATTCAGTTGGTGTCTCAAATGAACACACAAGCATTCTCTCTATAGACAACTGTCACACTGCAGAATTCAACAAAATACTTCAATACTTCCCCTTTTCATCACACAGAATATTAAAAACACTTGTATGCAAGGGTCAAGATTTAACAAAATTAGTATTTTTTACTATTTTACCAACAATTTTCTTAAATGGAACTGGATCTTTTGTTCCCTGTAAGTAAATAGCAGTGAAGAATATACTTACTACTAGTATAGCTTATTTCCACTGTCTTAATTTGCGCTAAAGCACCACTGCTTTTGCACAATCATTGTAAATGCCAATACAGTGAGAAGCAAATAACGTTCTAATATTACTAGGAATACAATTTTTACCTCAGTGTCTTGAGAAAGACAGAGAGGCTCCTGCTATTCCATTATTATTCTGACAATGATGATTAAATATTCCTTCTGTTCTCTTTTCAATGAATGGGGGTAGGGTGAACTGGAAAGGTTATTTTTTTCACTTTCCTTTTTCTTGTGGCAATAATTGTGATTTCATTCTATTTACCAATATTCAGAAAAACAAAGTCAAATTTTTCAACTTCTGTGCAGTGACACAATAAAGACAGGTTCTCAAATTTGAAGAGAACCAGAAGAGATGGTAAACACATATTTACTTTTAAAAAATTATAATATGTTTAAAGTACAAATTAGTTTGGTAGAGAACATCTCATGCCTCTTATTTCCATATTCCTCAGACTGATAGTGGAATGCTATCAATTAATTCATTTAGAGAGCAATACACCACAAGAAATAAATTATTTGTCCTCTGGAGCTTGTCACAAGGGGATTTTTAAAAAATCATTAAACAGAAAGACAACTATTCATCTTAGAAAGATGAAAGGCCAATTCCTCCTCCTCAGCTGATAGTTTCTTTATAATAGTGGTATCAACTACATGTATTATAAAACACATTCACATACAAATTATTTAGCCTCTTTGACCCTAACTTTTTTCAAACATGAAGTTGTATTATTAATACATTTTGTAAATACTTAACAAGATAATGCACGTGAAATGCCTAGTGTTTTGCTGGCACCCAGTAAGTTCTCAGCAGCGGGTCATGGGTCATTATATTGCAGCAGAATCAGTAGTATTAATAGCAACTGCTTGAGATATTTTAGAAATTAGTAAGTAAGATTTGGTGAAGTTCAGTCTTTTTTGTAATTCAGAAAGGAAGAAAAGGAATTTGTCTTCAAACCTATGCTATTTTCAGTCCATTGCCCAAATTCTTCCCTCTATGACACTGCTATTTCTGGGGCTTTCAGAAAACCCTTTCATAACTCTTCTGTTATCTTGATGTCCTACCACCTGACAGTGAGCTTAACTCAAACAAGCCATAATCCAGGTGTCTCCAAGCTGCCTCCCACTATGCATTAGTTCAGTGTTTCAAGAGCCATGACAGAAATGGGACACCTCTGGCAAGCTTGAGGTTGTGAGTTTGATTCCTGTACAAAAAGAAAGAAAGAAAGAAAGAAAGAAAGAAAGAAAGAAAGAAAGAAAGAAAGAAAGAAAGAAAGAAGAAAGAAAGAAAGGAAGGAAGGAAGGAAGGAAGGAAGAAAGAAAGAGAGAAAGAAAGAAAGAAAGAAAGAAAGAAAGAAAGAAAGAAAGAAAGAAAGAAAGAAAGAAAGAAAGAAGGAAAGAAAGAAAGAAAAGAAAATGGTTCACTGACACGTAAGCCCAGGATAATGAAGTGTTTACAGTGAGCAGAGCTGAGTCTGAACGCAGCTTTCTATTTCCTACACCCATGACATCGAACTTTGGGATAATCCCTAAGGCATTATTTCTTTATCTCTTAAAGATACTGGACTGGTCATACTTGCTTTTTGGAACTGTGAAGATTATATGAGGAATCAGGTAGAAAGAGCTTATCATAGTGCCAGGCACAAACAAAGTGAGTGATCAATAAATATTTATTTGATGATTAACTTATGAAAATGCTGACTCTTCTGGGTCTTTATTTCTAATTTTCTAGAATAAATAACATCACTGTTTTCTTCTCTATTATATTCCTAGACACATCACAAAATTAGAAAAAAAATTTAAAACTTGAGTCTATGCCTACACAGAATTTTTTAAGTATCTTTCTACTTTGAGCTTCTAAAGCTATTTCATAGAAAAGTGACCTTATTTTTAAATAGAAGGGGCAATTGAAAATCAGTGAACGGACTTACCCCCTAATGATTTTTTTCTCAGACATAATTATAATAATTAGCATTATAAAGTGCTAATTATCTTTGGACACAGAGGACCTGTACACCAGAGATAGAGGTTCACATTAAGTAAAGTGGATTTCACTTTCTTCAGTTACAAAATTCCTCCTTTTACTTCTTTGCAATAGTACAAAGGTATTTAGTCCATCAAGCTTCATTTAAAAACTTTTTCCAATTCGGAATCTGTCTGTTGGCCACCCACAGTCAGACTCCATATTGAGCTTATGGATCTAAAAAGAAAATGGTTTTTTTTTTCTTTCTACCGTCTCATCACTTTTTGTGAGATGATTGTTCCATAGTTCTTGCTCAGCACCTAGAACCTGGATAGAATCAAAACTGTAAAGATAATGAGTTTCTTGTTTAGGTGGAACAGGCAGATATCTATCCTCTGAGTACTAGAAACTCTGCTGGTATGATTGTCAAAAAGGTTAGGTATATAGGAGAAAAACTCAGTATGTGTTACATAGAATTTCAAGTTGAATTTCAAGTAGACTCAAGGAACTGTTATTTCACCTTCTTAATATTACAAAAAAGCTGAATCACAGAAGTACTGCATAAAAGAATCAGAATAAAAAACATTCCTGATGTTCTCCAAATAATTTTTATCACAGTATATTGGGCTCTATGTCAGGAGTTTCTAATCATGGTTAGAGTCTCACATTAGAGTGTAGAAAAAATTCAGGCACAGGAATTAGGCATTGGGGTAAGGCTATGGGAAGTGTAACTCGAGGCTCTCCTTTATATCCTTTGTCAGTTACAGAATAATTGTTAATATTATCTAATAATGCCAACCTATAAGCGATGTAAGCATATTAGTAAAAATCTTCCCTAACACCATTCAATATAAACACTTGTCTCTAGACTAGAGATTCCTACTCATTCACTTGGGGTAGAAGAGCAGCCTCACTACCAGAAAGCTATATTCAGCTGGAAGTTCTGTGTTAGGGAAAAATCTGCCTCTTCTAAGTGTCCATTCCATGGTTCTGTACATCGAACTCTAAGTGAATAAGTCTCATTTATTTAAAAAAATATTTTTCAAGAATTAAAAATACAAATGTTTTCTCTAAGGCAGTGTTTCTCCAACAGAAGCTGTCTCAGAATCCCCTGGAGAGCTTGTCAGAACTAAGGCTTCTGAGCCAGTGGGTCTGGGATGGTACCAAGAATTTGTGAAGTTAACACTCACTGGTGATGCTCATGTGGCTGGTCTGAGAACCACGCACTGTGCCTGGGTTCTGAGTTAATCAGCCCCTCCTCTATAACTGGAATGGGTGTCTTACAAGACACAGTTTCTCAGTTTAATACTGTGTCATTTGCCCCTTTTGAATGCTTTAGAAATTTAGCTGTTACATTCTCTATATTTTTTATGTTCGAACTTTTCTTAGTGGACATGTAAGACTTTTCTACTTGAGGAAAAAATGGATATTTCTTTAAAATAACATTAAATCAGAGTATAATTAGCAATATAAAACAAGACTACTAAAAAGAATCTATCTCATTATTATGTTTTCATACCCTGTGTACAAATTATTTGAACCAGAATGCACTTGCTAAGAAAATCATTTCTATTTTCATCACTAATAGTGAATACTATGATGATTGGAGGAAAATATGCTTTTTTGGTGTTAGATTTATTTTCACATTCTAGAGCTTATGGAAATATAAAAAGTCTAAATTTGTAAGCCAAAGACTTGATTTTGAATTCCTGGATTTTATGGCGACTTTCATTTGTTTTGACTGTGTCTTTATGCAACCTTTTAGTTTTCTTATTTTTAAATAGCAATAAAATAGAAATGGCTGCCCTTTATATTCTACACAGAAGTCAGGAATAAACACAATAACACCTGTGTATCTGTAAAAGCTTTAGAGATTTTATTATGTCTAATATTTACAAATTCTCTGCTTTTGTTTTTAATCTGGAATTTCATATTAATGGAAGAAAAAATAACACAAGAATTCATTTTCTTATAAGTGTTCTCAGGCATAAGGCCTCCCTGAAATGATTACATTGCCTATATCATATCTCCTAACCCCAGTGAACCTCCAGTTAAACTGAATTAATGATTATGTGATATCTCCAGGGAATGCCAAGTACATCATTTTAAAATACATTCAATCTGTGTCTCTAGGTTCCTCTGATCAGACTATTGAGATAATGTGACCACAAGTTCCCCTTGGGGGCCACAGATAACACCTGTAATTCCATCAGATTTTAATTCTGTAGCCTTTATTAAGAAAAAATGACTTAATTTTTTCCCCCACCACCAGACAGGGGAAGGAGCCACTGTGTATACTTACATGTATCAAGTAAGAAGGTTGAGGGGAGTGTCAGGTGAACATCTCACCTGGGCTCTCTAAGAATGTAATGACTTGCGGTAGAACTTCAATTCCGTAAGTAACAGGACAAGTATTGATGGCAACTTTTGGACCATAGGTTTTTTGCATCAGTATATGTGGTGACTTCTACTGACCAGTGGAAAAATAAACTGGGTCACATTGAATTCCTTCATGAGAGTCGCACAGACTTAGTTTACTTACTCTAGAAGGTAATGTTTCTTCAAAATGCCTACTCGTTAGTTTTTGGCAATTCCTTTTTTGTTCTGTCTATCCAATTTTTCATCAAAATGATAATAAGTAAGTATACTATAAACATACCGTTTATATTGTTTATGTTTAAACTTACTGTCTTAGACAAAAATGTAGTCACCTGTATATTCTACCTAGTTTCTAAGCACAGAACATCACATGGACCTATTCGACTTCACCCACGCTTGCCTGAGCCCCAAATAATTTACTGTGCGTATGTACAAGTGAGAAGGTTGAGTAGGCATGACTTATTCTGTTGTGTGTTTGTGTGTGTGTGTGTGTGCACGCGCACTAATTCCATGTGTATCGAAAGACTCTTGTTTAACTTTTATTTTGCTTCAAAAGAGTTTCTTCTCTGTTACAACTTTATTTTTAAGACCAGCATGAGTTCAAGAAAATCATACATTCACAAAACATGGAGAAAAATTTGTGAATAAAATAATTCAGAAGCAGAAGTGCATTTTCCAAAAAATACCTCCTTTGCAGTTCTGCTCCACCACCCACCACATTCTATTAAGTTTCTTCTGCTGCTTATATTAAGTGCCATAAGTTTGCAATTTATTACATTTTAGGAATAAACTGTACTTATTAATCTTTAATTATTCTTTGTTACTTATGTAAGCTTGCTTCATTTTTCAATAGATCTTTTAAATTGGAGTATTTTGATATGCATTGATTATATATAATTCCTTTTGTATCTTTTGGGTAACAAGGGTTGAGATGGAACATGTTACAGCTTTTCTATTTAAAAGAAATATTTTATCATTAAACAACTTCCCTTTGGGAGAGTTTTTAGGAACACATAAAAGTCACTTATAGAGGTATTGTATACATTTTAAAATTCATAGCAGGAAGAAACAACAATTTACCCAGCAGAGAGTAGGCCTTTGAATTTCGGTTAGCTGATTCCTGAGAAGAGTCTGTTAGTTCTTCCTCGATCTTTTGATATTTGTGTTGGAGTCTCACTTCTCTCCCAGTCGCCAGGTCAGATAACTGACACCTGACTGATGCTTAGCTCTTTAAAAGACAGGCTGGCATAATCGGCTGCTGTTTCAGGCAGACTGTCTTTAAATGTATTTTCAGCGCGTCTTCAGACAGTTATTTTTCCTCTGTTCAATTTTGTTCATCTTCTTACTTAACTTTTCAAGTGCTACTATTTCCTTTTTAAATGCAGTATTGAGAAGTGCAAACATTATTGGAAGAGAGAGTCTTACTAGCATAATTGTGCATTATCTTCCTTTTATATTGCAGATGGAAAACATTAAATCTAGAGGGAATAGAAATCTGCTCAATCAGATATTGATAGCACAATTTCCTTTAAAAATACTTACCTGTGGGGAAGAAGAATACTGTCTTTTTTTAAAGGCAGCAACTTTTCATCATTTTTAAAAAGCCAAATGACATAGGGAATTAAAATTCTGTCTCCTGAGAGTCAGCCTTCTCCTGCTGATGCTGCCCCTTCCCTTTTATAATTTAATATTTTAGTGAGGGATTTGGGTGGAATGGGAGGGAGGGAATGCTGTTGTAGCACAGTGTATTACAATCTGTTTCCAATCTCTATTATCAACTCTATGCATAAGATGTTTGGATGGTTTTTAGAATATTAGTAATAGAGAACACGATCATCCTTGTTAGCCATCTTCTGTACCACCTTCTTTGAGAGCAGTCCGTCCCAGTATTGCTCATCTACCCCAAACTTTGCTTTTCAGAAACCAGTTTTAGGATAGGAGGGGCTGCTCCATCCAGAAAACCCAGCTCCTCATTACAAATCCTTAGCTTGTTAGTGAAGTCTCCAGTCACTGCCAGTACCACCCTCAGTACAAAACTTAGAAAACACACCTACCTCTGATTTTATGGTTCACTATGCTTTTTTTCTTTCCACATTTTATCCTCCACCTTTATCCCCCTACCTACTAAATCTAGGTCTGCCTCATAACTCACTTCAATAAGACTGAGCCTGAATGTAATGTGATTTATCCTATTCTCAGCCCTGGAACAGAGATGAACCTTATCCCTGTGATACCACCTTCTCAGAGGCTGCCATTGTACATGTAGACCAATATGATTTAGGGAAAATTCCTTGGGATATATAAATAAAATCACAAATGGAGTAATATCTCTCTGTAGAGCATGTGTAATTCCAGTTTAGACTACCAGAAGCACACCCTCGAGGGCAAGGCTCAATGCCAGATTCTGTACTTCATTTTAGTTTTGAAGATCCATAAAGATTATGTGCTGAGAGTGTAGGGGATTACTAGTCCCGTGCACTCTTCTATAATGCATCATAAACTTCCTGTACCTGCTGTCATTCATCCTAGATACTCAATTACAGAATTATATTCTTGATCCAAAATACTGGTAAAGTATTCCAAGTATTCTATTTCAAATTTGTTAAATTTTCCAAAATCTGAGTTTCTCTTCAGTGCTTTTTGCTTCTAGAGAAGATAGTAGCTGCCTTGAGCTGTTCATTTAAAGAGAAGATATATCATCACCATGACCTGAACATAACTTCAATCATTGAGTGATTTGTTACCAATTTCAAAGTCCTGCACACTGATATCGAAGTATAGCCAGAGATTCTACACCACAACTGTGTAGCTAAGGTTCTCCAAATTATTAAAACATATATAGTTTCCAAGGCCCCATCACATTTCCACCACATCAGAAACTCAGGACAGGACCTAACTTTGAGTGGGCTTGTAAAACATTCCCTAGGGTACTGTGGATCAAAGGTGAAAAATCATTGCTTAAGGAATTAAATTTTCATAAATAAAATGTCCTTTGAAAGTTAAACAGATATACTCTAAAATATAATGGAAACTGTAGTGTAATACAGTGTATAGTGTAAACATATATACTCTAAAATACAGTGTAAATGCAGTATATAGTGCATTTGTGTGTGCATGTGTGTGGTATTAGGGATTCAACTCAGGGCCTTTTCTCGGAGCTACATCCCCAGCTTGTTTCTTTTTAGATTTGAGACAGGGACTCACTAAGTCACTATGTTGCTTAGGCTGGGTTTGAACTTGCAATCCTCTTGCCTCACACTCCCACAGTGCTGGGATAACAGGTGTGTGCCATAAATATCAACTCATTGTTTCTACTTTTAACAATATGGTAATAGGCTTAAATGTTTCCATCACAACCAGCTGAGAGCTGGTTTAATCTACTAACTCAAGTTGTACTTGAGTAACAACAGAGGGTACAACACTATGGATAAGAATAATTACCTGAAATTTTTGCCTGATTGATTTCATACCACCGATTTTTGTGTGTGTGATTTATGGGAAGTTATTTAGCTTTTCCAGGCCTGTTTTCTGATCCATAAATTGGAGATAATATTTGCCTCCTATAGTTTTTATATGAATTAATGAGAGAATCTGCATCAAACACTCAACACATTGCCTCACTTATGGTAAATCATCAGTAAGAGTTAGCTATTATAGCAATTATGACCATAAAAACAATAACGTATGTAGTAAAAATGAATTTAGATAGGGACAGTAGCAGGATACTAATTGCTGGTTTTCAAATTTCAAGTAGGGTTTGGTTAATTATGTAGAACTCAAGTTCAATGATGTCCACACTGGCTTACCGAGGACCACAGCTGGGGCAGTATTTTCTCAGTAAAGTGACTTCACAAGACTTTCAGGTTTTTACCACAAAAAGGCTTGCAAAAATTCTCATCAAGGTGCGAGTGGCTACTAGCTGTGATCAAAAAATACAATGAACGTTTAAAATGGTTTTAAAACTTTATTACAATAAAGAGCACATTGCCAATTAATTCCCCTTGAAATACTCCCTCTGGCTTTCAACACACTTATTCGATTGTTCTTGTCACTTTCTGGAGCACCCGTGGAAGTGCTCTTTAGTGGAGCTGACATGGCCACCTCAATATCCTGAATTTATTCGAATGTGTCTACCATCTATGGTCATTTTGATCTTGGGGAAGAGCTAGAAGTTGCATAGTACCCAATATGAAGAATAAGATTGTTATGGTTTACATCTAAAATACCCCCAAAGCCTCATGTATTTGGAAAGTGATCAGATTATGGGAGCATTATAGATGACTTTCTATTGGGAGATTCAGTCTGGTCAGAGAAGGTGGGTCACTGGGAGCTTGAGCTGGAATGCTGTATCTCCCTTCCAGGCTCCTCTCTTCACTCATTGCTTCCTGGCTGCCATGAGATTGGAAGCCTTTCCTCTGCTATGCCCCTCTATTATGCCGTCCTTCCTTAAAACCAGTGAACTTATGAATTTGGACTGGTGAAAATATGAGCTAAAAGAAACCTCTCCTTTAAATTATGGGTTCAAGTATTGTGTCCCAGCAATGAGAAAATAACTAAGACAAAGATAGATAAGGACATCCTGTAATGTTACTAAGAGTATGCCTTTCTATTGGATGGCACTCAGCAGCAGCCTTCACTGTATTTTTAATCATACCTCTTAAGAGAACTTCCAGAGCTGCTTCAGAAAGTGGCAGTAAGTGTATTTGAAGCAAGGGGGACTATTTTGAGATTAATGGCAATGTGCCTTTTGCTGTAGCACTTTTTCAAATTTAATCATTTACCATATATTTTGATCATGTCTGGCATAGGAAATTTTCTGTCTTGTTGGAAAGAAGTGTTCACTCACCATCTATAAATAATTTATTGAGATGAAAGAGATGACTGCATAACTTTGCGAGACAATGCAGTATTTAAATGATACTTTTCAAATCAGTGGTACACTACAAATTCTCCCCATCCCATAAAACTATTGTTCTTACAAAAACAAAAATGTTTCTTAGACATGAAAATATGCAACCATAATTTTAAATGTTTAGAAGTTAAAAGGAAGTGAAATTCAAGGAGCGGAGTCATGAGAGTTTTAGGGAAACACATCTAATTTAAAAGACCTCTGATAAGAAATGACTACTGGCTGAGGAATGGCTGTCACTTTGCTTGTCTTTCTTTAAAGTAGAAGCTCACATGGAATGAATATGAGTAATTAGAATCATTGTAAAGATGGATGCTGTGAAGTACTTGTTTACTTCTGTGATTACACTTTACTGTCAATCCGATCAGCTTGGGATTCATCTAAAGGATTAGTGAAGCACACTTCTGGGTGTCACCATGTGTCATGGAGGTGTGACACTGGAGTCTATATCTGGTCCCTTGTCCCTTCCTCTCTGCTGCTCTTCTCCTGTGCTTTGCTTCTTTGCTGCTATGTAGTGAATAGCTTTGCTTTACCATCCCCTCCTGCCATGATGATCCTCCCTTGGTGGCCACTGACCATGGACTGAATCCTCTGAAAATACACAACCAGAGTTGAGCCAAATTAAATGTCTCCTCCCTTAAATTGTGGGATTAGAGTATTATGTCCTAGCAATGGAAAGCTGACTAATTCAGAAAATTAGTATCAGAGAATGAGGATTGTTGCTGTGACTATACCTAACATCATGGTTGGATTTGGTTTTCAGAAAAAGTTTGGAAAGGTTTGTAATGCCAGCTAGCAAAAATATAGGATATTGTAAGCAGAGTTTGATGGAGTTTCTGGTCAGAGGTCAGAAGCCCAGAATGCAGATACAAATGCAGATGGAAGGTCCAAGCTGTTATGGTTTGTATCTAGGTGGTCCCTCCAAGCCTCATGTAGTCATGGAGGCAGCTGAATCTAGCCTTTGTGATTGGTTTGTTGTCTAGCACTGGGATTTGTGGTGTGAGTTCTGCTCCCGCCCAGGGGTGGAGCCAACATACAATGTAAGGTCAAGAAGGAGGTGTGTTTTTCACTCTTTTGCATGGTCACTATTGCTGCTTGCAGCTGCCATGAACAGCGGCTGCCCCCTCAGCCACATCTCCCTGCCTTGGAACCAGCTAAGTATGGACTGAAACCCCCAAAATTGTAAGAAATAAACCTCTCCTTCCTTCACTTTGAGTGTCAGGTATTTTGTCTCAAAAACAAGAAAAAGGTAACCAAGATGCAAGCTAATTAAGTTTTAGGTGGAAACAGGAACTTTTTGGGAATTGGACTAGAGCATGGACTTCATGCTGTGGT
This sequence comes from Cuniculus paca, assembly GCA_004365215.1. Classification (NCBI taxonomy): domain Eukaryota; kingdom Metazoa; phylum Chordata; class Mammalia; order Rodentia; family Cuniculidae; genus Cuniculus; species Cuniculus paca. The sequence continues at coordinate 450 of RJWT010035403.1, read as the reverse complement.
TAAAAAAAAGTATGTATTTCACTTACATTCTAAAACATCAAAGGGGGCTGAGGTTAAGAGTTATAGACTAATTGGTTTGGTGGAAGAAATATTAAGGCGGGCCAAAATTCAGGCTATGGCATGGGTACTGCTGGTTAGTTTTAGACAGTTTAAAATGAGAATTGAGAGCAAAAAATAGAGGAGAAACTTTGAAACTTAAATTTTGGCTCTACAAGAAGTGAGTGTAAAATTGGAGCTAAATAATTTGCCGCAGAAATGAACGCCATCAAAATGAAGCCAAGTGGCTTGTGGTGACACACTCATGCAATTCTAGCCCTTTGGGAAGCTGAAGCAGGAGGATGGCAAATTTGAGCCCAGCTGAGACAACTCAGAGGTAACCTGTCTCAAAATAAAAAATAAAAGGGGCTGGAGATGTAGACTAGTACAAAGGCCCTTGGCTCAATCTCTAAT
>RJWT010035402.1:0-13472 GCA_004365215.1 Cuniculus paca | reverse complement strand
CAGGGACCTTTGTTTAGTGGAAAAGTGTAGATAGTCATTATGCTAACTCTAATTGGGAAAGTACTGGCAATTACCTACCTGTGGCCAGAGTGTGGTGGTACATGCCTGTAATTCCACCACTCAGGAGGCTGAGGCAGGAGTATCTCCATAAGTCTGTGGCCAGCCTGGACTACATAGTGAGTTCAAGGTCATCCTGGAATACGTAGTGAGACTCTGTCTCCAAAAAACCAAAAAAATGAACAAACAAACTTCCTAAAATTTACCCGCTTGTGGCCTAATCATTGGCCTTTAAACCCACAAATTGTTTCCAGAGGGAGCAGGCCAAAGATATAATCCTAGCAAAATCTAGGCAGCATCTGGGAAGATTGTACCTCCCACAGTATTCAGCCAGTGAGGAACTGTGGAAAGAGAACTGCATGCTAGGGAATACATTGCATATTATAACCATCCCAGGTATGCCTGCCTTCCTGTTAGACTGGCACCTGCTCTTGCAAGACAGAGAAATAAAGTCTCACTTTTGCTGTATTCCTGGTTCTTAGTCTGGCAGGTCTACTGCATGTGATCAAAGGTGAGGAGGGATTTTTTCTCACATGGGATCATTTCAGCGCCTTGCCTGGGCCTGAGAATGAGTATTTATTTATTTATTTATTTTATAAAGCAATGAGTTATCTTTACAACCTTCCACTTTTTTCAGAACAAGTGTAGTGTATAGAAAGTATAGAAGTCAACTTTGTTTTAATCAAACTGGTGTTTCATTTACCTGAAATTTTATTTGTATTCTAAAAATAGCCTCTTTTGTTACCTATTATGATAAGAAATGCTGATGTTTTTAAATTTCAAATAGGAAAAACACTAATTTTAAACAATCAATATAGTGATTCTGAGGTTTATTTAACTATTTCGTCTATTCCCTTTTATAGGAAACTGAATTAAATTTTATCACTTATGTTAGGTATTGTAAATGAAGGCATATGTTTATTATGTTTTAAAAATACAATATTCTGTATGTAATAATTGCAGGATCAAAATAAAATTAAGTGGTTGAAAATTATCTGCCTTGAAATCAATAAAGAAATACATTTACTGCATGGTTGATGCAGGAGTTGGAGTCTTAGGGAAATGGCTTCCTTAATTCTGTTTTTTTCTCTCCTGAATTTCCATGTCTAGTGTCATCAAAGGTAAATGCATCCAGATATCAGTAAAGTGGGTGGAGCTCATTCTGTCCTGTGACTACTGATGGTAAAGAGCAGAGCTCCATTCTGATTTGTGCAGAGGTGATTTGGGCGTTTAAAAAAAATGAGGGAGAGGGAAGTGTGTGAGCTAGGGAGAGTCATGAAGTAGGAAAGGACAAGGGGACATGTCAGTTTAAATTTGATTCCCCAGCTGTGTTTGTAACAGCTGTCTACATAAGGTTTCTGTCTTCCTGCAGAGACTTCCTGCAGAAACTTCCTGCGAGACAGAGTCTAAACAACTTCTCCTTTTCCTTCTATATTTTTTTTGTCCTATTTGATCATATTTCAAAGGAGTTGCTTCCAGCTTCTCTGAGATACTCTCTCAGTTGCAAAAGGTGCATATTTTTCTACTGTGATTCATTTTTAACAAATGTTTTGAGGAAGGAAGTTCAGGGGTCAATAATTTGGTATTGGTTAGGACATAGTAAGTTTTCCTGGCAGTGTTGAGCTTTCTGCAGGCAGCCATTTTAATGGAGGTAGTTGAGGTCAGGGTGCTGCTGGGGTCACCCTAAGGTCACAGCCTCATGCTGCTCAAAGTCACACTTCATTAGTTTAGTCAAGTCTTTCAGTGCAGGGGTCTGGAATGAGTTGTCATGCTGAGAGTTCTGCGCTTCTCAGTGGGTCCTGTCTACCTTTTCTTTTTCTTTTTTTTGGTACTGGGGATCGAACTCATTACCTTGCACATGCCAGGCAGGTGCTTAAGCTGCTGAGCTAAATCTCTAGCCCCTCTTTTTTTTTTTTTTTTTTTAATTGGTACATTTTAGATATACATAATGATCACATTCATCATAGGGAATTTGTACCTGTACAGGATATATCTTGCTTCTTTTGTTTCTGTTCCCCTCCCTCACTACAACCCCTCCTTATTTACAAAAGCTTTGCTTCCATAGTTGGCTGGCTCCAAAGTAGGGCTACATGAAAAAGGAGCATTGCAGAGGAGAAACAGTTCATAGCATAGCAGACAGGAGGCAGCAGGCAGCATTCAAGCTAAAAGCTTATTGGTTGGTACCACCTATACCCAGGATGCACATTCCATTATCCACATCTAGAACTCTGCTGAACCAATCAGACTAATTTAGTTATCACACACCCTTTTTTTTTGTTTGTTTGTGGCACCAGGAATTGAACTCACAACCTTGCACTTGCCAGGTAGGCGCTTAGTCTGTTGAGCTAAATCCCCAGCAATATGGATGATTGTCTTAGGTGATGATGAAATACTTGTTTTTTTTTTTTTGTGGCACCAGGGATTGAACTCATGAACTCGTGCCTCCCAGGCAGGCACTTAGGCTGCTGAGCTAAATCCCCAGCCCTTGCACACCCTTAATTCATATTCACACATCGTAACTCCAGCCACCTCCAAAAAGCTGCACCTACAAGTGCATGAAGCTTTAGGAGGACATTTAGATATAAGCCATAACACTTTCCTTCTTTTTTCTTTCCCTCCCTCCCTCCCTTTCTCTATCCCTACTTCCTTGTTTTCCCCTGAAGATTGAACCCTGGGCCTTACACTGAGCTACATCTCCAGATGTTTTTTATTTTCTATTTTGAGACAGAAACTTGTTAAGTTGTCCAGGCTGGGCTTGGACTTGTGAACATCCTGCCTCAGTCCCCAGCATGCTGGTATTACAGGCAGGGGCCACCATTCTTGGTAGTGCATCCTCTTTCTATGCCTTCTTGAGGCATCTTCTTCCATACTGTGGCTAAAAGGGACATCTTGTCTGATCAAACCTTGGATGGCTGGGGCAGTGTTTGAGAGAGGTTGGGAGTTGGGGTTTATCCAGTCCCGGGCTTTCTGTGTCCCCAGAACTGCAGAGTAGAGACTCAGTGACCATCAGTGACCCTGGACCATCACTGAGTCTGAGGAAGCCAACCTCTTACCCATCCTTGTCTGCATCCTTCCACTGACCCCAGGAATTTGAGAGCTGTGACTAAGCTCCCAGACAGGGTGAGAAGTGACAACCAGTATCAACCACAGCCTGTGAAGGGCTTTGCTTTCACCCACACTCTCCTCTGAAGTGGGCTTGGGGAGGCAACTGTGACCACAGTAGAAATTCCTGTATTATTTTCCTACGGCTGCCTTTAAAAGTACTGCAAATTGGGTGGCTTAGAACCACAGAAGTTTGTTATCTCAGGCCTGAAGTCCAGAGGTCTGGAATGGAGGTGTCAGCGGGGCCACACTTCCTCTGAAGGCATAGGCAAATGTGTTCCAGGCCCTGCTCTACCTTCTGTAGTTCCCCGGCTGTGGCAGCAGAAGTCCATTCTCCACAGGACCCTTTCCCTGTGTGCATTTCTGGGTCTGAAGATACCTCTTTATGAGGGTACAGGGCTTTTAAAATGTATCTTTTATAATTTTGCATTTGACAACTTAACTTTATGAACTATCTTGAGTGAATTTTTGGGTAGGCCATGAAATTTGTATCTGGGGTGTGTGTGTGTGTTGTTTTCATACAGTTTATTTTCCCCATAGTTATTTTGTAGCAATTTGTAGAACTGACTTTTCTTGATCTATGGAATTGACACAATCAATTGAGTATATTTACATGGGTCTATTTTTGGGCTCTCTAGTCTTTTCTGGTTCCCTTTTCATCTATTCCTCTTCCAATAAACACCACACTCTCTTTACTATTGTAGCTTTATGATAAGTGCTAGGAACCAGATGTGTGGGTTCTTTTTTTGTTTGTTTTGGTACCAGGAATTGAACCCATGACCTTGGGCTTGCTGAGCAGGCCCTGTGCCACCATATCGCTGGCCCCACATGGGTTCTTTAGTTGTTTTCCAGTTTTATACCATTTCATCTATGCTTAGAAAAAGATTTTTGCTGGGAATTTTATTGGGATTCTACTGCATCTACAGATCAAGTTAGAACTGCCAACGTAACATTGACTGTATTGCTTTTGAACAAAGAGTATCTTCACATTTGCTTACATACGGTTCCGATTTTTCTGAATACATGTTTGTATATATTTTGTTAGATGTATACTTCAGAACTTCAATTTTTTTGGCTTCTGTTGTGTGATAGTTAACTGACTGTGTCAAAGGGAGTGAGAAATGCCTAATTAAAACGACTCAGCATAATTCTGGGTGTGGAAAACCCACCCTAGGGAAGATTGTCACCAAATGGTACAAAAGGGAAACAAAGAAGGAAGGCTTCTTTCTGTTTCTTTCTTTTTTTCTTTGTGGCACTGGGGATTGAGCTCATGACCTTGCACTTGCCAGGCAGGAGCTTAGGCCACTGAGCTAGATCCCCAGCCCTTTGTTTCTGTTTCTTCAGAGGAGCTCCAGTCTGTCTTCACCTTGGATGTAATCTCCTGGCTTCCACTGCAGCTTTCTATCACAAACCTTTGGCTTCCAGGTATGAACTCACACAGGGATACTACACAGAGCTCCAGGCCTTTGATTATATCCTTTGGCTATCCAGGGCACAGACAGGCCTTTTGCACTCTCCAACACCTGACTCTGTGGGTGACCATTGTAAGCCAATCTTGTAAATTCTTATATGTTTGTATCTTGCATTAAATCTGTTTCTCTGGTAAGCACCAACTGATACGTATTGTAAATGATATTTTTCAAAATTTCAAATTCTAATTATTATGTTGCTGATACCTAGGACATCAATTTTGTCTCTTAGCCATTTACTTTGCTTCTTATTAGCTCCATCTGTGTTGGTCTGTTTTCTGTTACTATTCCTGCATAATTCATAAGGAAAATAAATTAATTTTAAAGTTCTGAAGGCTAGGAAGTTGAGAGCCAACTTGTGGGTAGGGACTCTCCAAAATCCTGAGGCAGTGCTGTGTATTACTTTGTGAGATCAAGTGTTCCAGACAGCCTGCTTTTATGACAAAGCCACATTGATTCACTCTTGAATGTATTAATCTATTCATGATGGCAGAGCCCTCAATACCCAATTATCTCCCAAAGGTCCCACTTTAAAATACCATTAACGTATGATTTTGGGGGACTAAGTTTGCAAACATGAATCCTCAAGAACAAACATTCAAACCATAGCACCATCCATTTAGATCAAAGCACAGTTTGGTGAGCTCTATTTCAGTTTAGTCTAAAATAGCATAGAAACTGGGTGTGGTGGCGCATGCGCGTAATCCCAGTACTTGGAACATGGAGGCAGGAGGATCACCGTGAGTTCAAGGCCACCCTGAACTACATAGCGAGACCCTATCTCAACAAACGGTTTGGAGTATTAACATTAAATTTCAGAGATTCAGCAGGTTGCCAGGAGGGGGCACCACGCTGCTAAACAGTGCGTGGGAATGGGCGTTCTGTGCTGCGCCTAGTAGCCAGTAGAGGGTAGCAACACGTTCTTTGGTGGTTGCATACTCTGCACCTCAACATCTTGTTGCATCAACTGGAAGGACTGACCCTCCTCCTCTTCCTTTTCCTGACCAGCCCAAAAGATATCCAACTTTGGGACACCGTGGGTGGGTTACACCCATGGGGAGAACTGAGCCTCCTATTCTTCCTCCTCCTGCTCCTCTTACCCTTTTTTCTCCCTTTCCCTCCTCTCACTCCTTTCCCCTCCCTTCCTTTTTTCCTTTTTTTCTCCCTCCCCCTTCTCTCCCTCTTTTCCCTCCCCTCCTAACCTCTTCCCTCCATCTCCATCTCCATCTCCATCTCTCTTCTGCTTCTCTCCCTTCCTGCAGCGAGATGCCCTAAGCTTTAGGGGCATCAGGACACTGTGGGTCACATCCATGGAGAGGATCCAGCATCCTCCTGGTCCCTTCTCTGTCTGTGAGTCTTACCCATCCCCTGGCCCTAACTGTGACTTGGCCATGATCCCCCTCCCGTGTGTGTTCAGAGGGGACCAGCATATATAAGTGTGCAGGAGGGGTTCCAGCAGGTAAATGCTTTAGGTCTCCACAGACTATGAGGTTGGCAGAGTCTGGTGTCCCTGCTTAGCAGGTAAACAGCTTCTCTCCATGACCTTTGCCGGTCCAGGAGCCAGTCCCTGGGAACGTGGAGGGTCTTGACCTGGCCTTCCCCCTGCCCTGGCCAGCTGCCACCCAGGATGCCTGGTCTCATCCTCCTGCTGAGCACCTTTAGGCTTTCCTGTGACCTGAGCAGTGGAGAGTGCAGGGACCAGCAGGTAAGGATGGATCCAGATGTGCAGAGAGGTGCCAGGATGGATGGGAGGCTGGGTGCAAATGTCTTATGGTGGTTATAGTCTCCTAACAGTATTTGCCCTCTCTTATGGTTAATACATTGTGTCAACTTGAGAAGTTTAGAAGTTTAACTGAGAGACTCAGCAGGGAGCCAGGGTTCTTACTTTGTAAATATCCTCATCCTGTGCAAAGAAGGGCAAGGACATTTTGTGAGTGTTACACCCACCCTGAAGATTTGGGGGGTGGGGTGGCCTGTGTACAATTTAAGGGTAGAGAAGAGACTTGTTTGCTTTTTTGCTCTGGCTGCTGCCTTGAAGTGTTGCCCCAGTTCATGCCATCTTGCCTTGGAGCCACCTGACTATGGACTGAAATCTCCAGAAACTGTGAGCTAAATAAACCTTTCCTTGCTTCACTTTGGTGTCAGGTGTTTGTCTCAGCAAGGAAGAAAAAGTAACCAAGACACCCTCCCATGTGTTCCCACACTGGTGGTCCTGCCCCACATTGCCCAAGCCCACCCTTTGCACCATTAAAAGGATGGTACTGATAGCCGTGGTCTCCTGGCTTTTGGAAGCATCTGTATGTGAGCATGCTGAGTTGCATCAGGTTTCTGTGTGGGTGAGAGCCCAGGGTGCCCTGGAGTTTCAGGAAGAAGTAAAAGGAAAGGATGTGCTCCATGTTTTTGGCCTTCATAGATATCCTGGTGGCACAGAAGCCTGTGGAGGCTCTCACCTTTTCTCTGAACATATGTCTCACTTGTTGGATGCTGTTCCTGTAGGCAGTTCTTGTGTTGGAGGTGGGGCTGGAGTGACAAGAGAAAAAATTCTGTACCTGACTGCCTTTCCATGATTCTTTCCAAAGGCAGAGAAGGCCCCTTCTCTGCTGGAGAAACCCCAGCCCTCAGTCCCAACTGAACATTTTCCTAACTGTGGTTCATCCCCATTTGTGGTCCTTGCTTCTTCATTTGCTCTTGGCTAAACACCAGCACTTGGAGCATTCCTCACAGAAGGGCCAAATCATGACCCCTCCTCCCATTCCCTCAGGCACCCACCCTAGTCCTCTTCAACTTGAGGCTCATCTTCACTGGGCTCCAGGTACTCCAACTGAGTCAGAGGTCTGTGCGCTTGTAGAATGAGGGCTGAAAAGTTCAAGTCCAAAGATTTCTCTTAGACTGAAGACAAACTCTTAGTTGTGAGACCCTATGAGTATAAAAAAGAAAGTTAAATACTGCCTACATACAATGGTACCAGGTAAACATTCTCATTCCAAGGCAGAAAAGGAAGGTAGAAAAAAAAGGGAACCAAATCAAGACCAAAACCAGGTAGGGCAACTATTAAATCCTGTAGCCCTCTGACAAGCACCTAGGACATTTGTGAAGAGATGTGAACTCCAAAGAGATTGGACAACCCCACCCCAATGGCACTGTCAGTTGCAACCCTGATGGCTTCTATTTTAGGGTAGTTTTTGTTTTGTTTTGTTGACCGTCCATGCCTTTCCTCGGTATGTTTTGCATTTTTGACTTCTTCAACTTCCTGGTGTTTCCACTGCACTTCTGGCTTCACTGTGTTTTATGCACACTGCCTGGCCTCCAAACCTTCTTCTAAAATCTGCGCAGAAGTTTCCTTGAGCCCGTAACACTTCCATTCTGCGTAACCATAAAACTGGTACCACATGAATGACATCAAGGTCTGCCACCAGCTTGAGCAGAAGCCCAACCCTGTTGGATCATAGCTGCCAAGGCTTCTGGATGTGTGTTCATTGTGAACAGAATACCAGGGAACTAATTATCTAGGCAGCCCTTCTTCAGCATATTGCCCAGGAGCTCTCATCGGTGATGAAACCTTAGCAGCTTTGCACCTCTGAGCCTGCTACAGGTGGATTCTTGCAGATTTCTGAGATGCCCTCAAGGCATTTTTCCTATTGTCTCGATACAAAGAACTTGACTTCTTTTTAACACTTATATTTTCAACAACCAAACCATACTCAGCCAGAATTTACAGACCCCAACTTTACAGACTCCAATTATCAACACTTCCTTTCTGGCTACCAACAAATTTTTCCAAAATACTCAGCTCTGCTTTTTTTTTTTTTTCTGTTTCTCATGGTTGATATGGCTAAAAGCCACACCCAATAACCATAACACAGCTTCAACATTGGGCTGCCTTGAAATTTCCTTTGCCAGAGGAAAGGTTACTTTTGGTTCATGGTTATAGTTTACAGTCAGCCAACTCCAGGACAGAAACAGCATGGCAGAGGGCCATAGAAGAGGACAGCTGCTCACTTCATGGTGGCCAGAAGGCAAAAAGAGAAGGGAGAAATTTGGATGAGAGATATAGTATACCCTCCCATATCACACCCTCAGTGACCCACCACTTCCAACCATGCCCCACCTTCCAGCAGCACACTCAGCCAAAGAACTCACTGCTGAATGAATCTATCAATAAGTACAGCACCACTATGATCCAGTCACCTTCCAAAAACTTCTGTGTGCACAGAAGTTTAGTGGTGGTGCTGCAGTCATTCTTGATGTAAACCACATCAATGAGCCAAATACACTCTCCCCCTTTTGTGGTTGCTGAATATTTGTTTCAGTAATGAGAAAGTGACTAAGACAACATTTCAGCACATTTATTTATTCTCAAAGCCAAAGGAACATCACAGGGAGAAATCCACTCACAAAATATCTCTGCTGTAATGGCAAAGCTTTCTATTCCATTGAATCTACAACTTTCAACAACAACAACAACAACACCCCCAAAATAATCATGAGAAAAGCTTCAGGACTTCTGGGAAGATGATGGAGCAGTAAGCAGCAGAGAAAACTTCTTGCTGGCCCTGGTGGCACACGCCTGTAATGCCAGCACATGGGAGGCTGAGACAGGTGGATCATTGTGAGTTCGAGACCAACCTGGGCTACAAAGTGAGCTCAAGGCCAGCCTGAACGGCATAGTGAGACCCTGTCTCAAGAAGACAAGGGCTGGGGATTTAGCTCAGCAGCCTAAGCACCTGCCTGGCAAGTGTGAGGTTGTGAGTTCAATCCCCGGTGCCACAAAAAAAAAAAGAAAAAAAAAGAAAAAAAGAAAACAACTTCTCTGAGAGTCACCATCCAGATGCTGGAATATAACATCATGAGGAAGACAAGAAGGAAGGAAATGGGTCCCCTGGACCAGGAAGAAACTGAAGTGTGAATTGAAGCCCACCGAGAGAGTAAAAAGAAAAACTTCAAGGAAGAAAAAGGTGGTAGCCAGCAGTGCCTTTGCCCTGAGATGGGACTCACTGCACAAGAGGAGCTGTTGAAAAGTGGGGACACACAGTGATGGTGATGGTGATGGCTTGTGACCCTAGAACCCTCTGCAGAGAGCTGTGGCAGTGGTGGGGAGCAGTGTAAGTAGAGGACTGCACTAGCTGGCAGTGAGTGCAGAGGACTTAGTCCTTTGGCAGGGAGACATTTTGGAGATGGGCCAGCTGAACTCAGAACCCAGAACTGCTACTGGCTTCCTCTAGCAGCTCCCAGCTGGTAGCAGACTTGTGGAAATTACTTGGACTGCAGCAAGCCCAATGAGTCTGGCCTCAGGGCAGGCCTGCTGAGATTATCCACTACTCCACCATGAAGCAACTACTGGCTTGCTGGGCTAGACTGGCATGATTCAGGACTGTGTTTCCACAGGTTGTATACTAGTAAATTCATAGAGAGTCCTGGAAGTGGACTGTTTGTTTTGTTTTGTTTTCTTTTCTTTTTCTGTTTCTCTTTCATTATTTTTATATGGGTGTGAAAGTGGTTCCTAACATCATTGTGGGTGTGGTTCTATTCTTTTATCTCTTCCACCTCTGTTTTCCTTCAGTCTTCTGCACCAGTTTCCCCAAGTCAGCATGATTCCCCTTTGCCCTCCAACCTTACTTCTAATCTTCTTCTCTTCTTCCACTTCTCTATTTTCTCCTTAATTCATTTTAAATTTGAACCCTTGAGGGCAAAATTTTCACATTAAGGATTTATATATTGCATATAATTATCTGGTTTGTTTTGCATTTTGCTATATAATCACAAATCTAGTTCCTATGGTTAAAAGTGGAAAATTAAGGGATAGCTGTTTTGTCTTGTCTTGTCTTGTCTTGTCTTTTCTTTCTTCCTTTCTTTTCTTTTTGTGGTACCAGGGATCAAACTCACAACCTTGTGTTTGACAGGCAGGAGCTTATACCACTAAGCTATATCCCCAGCCTCAGTTTGTTGTTTTCTAGTCTGTGTTGGATGCTATTGGTACCACTATAGCCAAAATTGACAATTGTTCTAAACAGCTATTGGTCCTGGTATTCCATGACAGAGTACTAAGGGTCACAGAAAATGCTGTGGCACAGTGCCAAAGAACCAGGAATTAGGCCAAACAAGCAATAACCTCTCATCTCCAACAAACTGAAGAGGTAAGATCTTCCCACAGACTCAGAACCCAAAAACCAGCTACATCTGGAAGATACCTCAAAGAAGTAGTCATCACCTAAGGGTCCTAAATACTACCAATAAAGCAACTCACCGTAGACAACTTATAAGCATCACCCCAGGAATTAAACTAAAAAAAGAGAGAAAAGAAAATGAGAAGATACTTAAGCAAAATGTAACCCCAGACATCCAGTTTGCCAAAGGAAAACCTAAGGGGCAACGAGGTGGGACAATCCAAAAGTCCCCCACCAGGCCTCTCTGAAGTGGAAACAACAAAGCAATTGAATGAGGCTCTGGAAAAAATGAAATCAGAAATAATCTCTCATATAACTACAGAGATTACCAAAATACACATCATGCTTAGCGACTTTAGAGCAGACACAGACAAAAAAATAAATAAAATAGACGAGCTTAAGAAAACAATGGAAGCTCAATATAGGAAAGAAATAGAATCCATAAATGAGATTCAAGTAGATATCCAGGAGAATAAAAACTCCTCTGAAAGTATTTGAAGCAGATTAGGCTGATGTGAAAACAGGATCTGAGATATTGAAGACAGGCTTGCAGTTAGCAACTAGGAAAAGAAAGACTTCTCAAAACTAGCAAGAGACCATGAGAAATCAGTCCAGCAGCTGCTAGATGAGACAAACAAGAATGGTTTAAGTTGATTGGAGTCAATGAACAAGCAGGAGATACCACAGATGGCATTAAAAAAATGTTCACAGCTATCATGGCAGAAAACTTTCCTGGTAGAGAAAAAGAATTAGACATGTGCATAAATAAGGTATATAGAACTCCATTTCGCTATGATCAAAAAAATCTATAGCCAGGCATATTAGAGTTAAGATTCCAGAAATTCAACACAAGAATAGATTCCTAAAAGCTGTTAGAGAAAAGAAACAAATCACCTATAAAGGAAAGTCCATAAGAATCACAGCTGACTTCTCAGCACAAACTCTCAAGTCAGGTCTAAAGGAAAACAACCTTCAACCCAGATTGATGTAACCTGTAAAAATATCTTTCAAAACTGATGGAGAAATAAGATACTTCCATGACAAAGAATATCAGGAAATTTATGACCACCAAACCAGCACTCCAAAATGTTCTGAAGGACATTCTAGAAAGAGATAATAAGGATTACAGCTCCATGAACCCCAACAGAAGGAATCCACCTGAGAAGGCAGTTAGAGGGTGGGGAAAAAAGAGGGGAGCCAACAACAAGAAAATAACATGAGAAGGATAAGTGAATACGTATCAGTTATGACCATCAATATTAATGGTCTCAAGATCCAACAATATGCTGCATACGAGAAAACAGGGAACAAATGCCTCCAGAAACTATAGCTTCCTAGAAGTGGATATCATTGATACTGAAGCACATGAATTTCTAGACAAAACAAACCAACTAAAAATGAAAATGTTTGACAGGATCAACAAAGAGACAAAAAAGCAGCTGATATAATCAATTATTAAATGATCAACCAAGTTAAAGAAGATGTAGGTAAGTAGTTGAATGATTCAGTTACTAGGATGACTAGCTGGGTGTGGTGGAGCACACCTGTATTTCTATCATTTGGAGAACTGAGACAAGAGGCTCAGTGTGACTTTGAGCTCAGTCTGGGCTGCACAGTGAGTTCAAGGCCAGCCTGCAATACAAAGCAAGACCCTGTCTCCAAAAACAAGAAAGACTATTTTAAAAAAGAAACACCTAAGCAATTGAGTAAATTCAAGGAAAATAATGCAAAATATGGGAGACTACTTCAACAAAGACTTAGAGGATATGAAAAGGATTTTTTTTTCATTATGGGCAGTAGCACATGAGGGAGAGAGGCTTCAAAGGTGTGCTCCAGAAAATACAGGTACACAGAAATGAGTGCAGCAAGGAAAGCAGATATGGGAAGGCAAGTAGAAGGAAAAACTCATCAGGTGTGAACCATTAAGGGGGGGCAGTAGAAAGAGAAGCTAGCCTAGCCCTGGACTGTGGTACTTCCTGATGTATGCTCCTTTTTGGGAGAAATTCTAACACTGTGCGAGGGAGTCAGCATCTCAGTGGTGGCCAGGCTGCTGGAACAGGCTCCTAACTGTCCTATAATCTCTCCTGAAAAAGGAACACAGTGAACAAGAAATTCACAGACCAGGGCACCAGAGAAACTGAAAGTCAGCTAACAGTGTCTGAGAATGTGCTGGAAAGCCCCTGAGAAAGTTGAAAACAAGTGTGCAGTCTCGATTAGGGACATGGATATAAGAGTAGAGAAAGTTGTTACCTGAGTCGGTAGCAATTGCTAACAGTGAGGCACTGGAGAGAAAAGTAATTGGAGTACCCCAGGACAGGCACTCACCCATTCTTCCCCCCAAACACCAAGAAGACTGTGCCTATATAATTTCCTGCTCACTGCCCACTGCTCAGTGTTCAGCACCATCATGGAAGTCCCCATGTCCCTCGGCTGTGGACTGCTGAATACAACAGGTTCTAAGGCACCACCAAGTTCAGGGACTGGAGGGTGTTGCTTTGTGGAGAGTGAAGATATACATTTAACTCATACAAGATGAGCAGGATAGTGGCAGTTTAGACAGAGGGCATCCTGTGCTTATCAGGAACCTGAAGTTTCTAATACAAGGGAACAGAGACTGGACATTGAGAGGGCCCTTGTGCAAATTAGCGTAAGGCTTGGTGCTGAACCAGCCACACTGCAC
>RJWT010035401.1:0-13475 GCA_004365215.1 Cuniculus paca | reverse complement strand
CATCCTTACTGTCATCTAGCTCCTGAATAATCCAGAATGAATGACTCAATTTGAGAGATGCATCCTTCGTGTCTGCATCCTAAAGCCACTTTCTCGCCCCATAAAATGTTAGAACCCAAATATGAATGTCTTCCTGCATTTTCCTGGAAGCAGAGCCTGGGATAGGCATTCCTGTTTAAGTAGCTTCTGGTGAGTACCCTGAGGAGCAAGGGAGAGAAACAGGATAAGGCTGGGAGAAAAAGCCACTCGAGAATATGGTTTCTGCTAGTGACTCACTTCAATTTGATCTCATAGGGCAGTTCTGGGGCTTAAATTGCACCTCAGAATTGCTCTCACTTAGAGATAAGGGTTTGGTCTTATGTTCCACATGGCTATCAGCCATTGGCCAATGTCTACCCTGCTGTGGGATGGGGAGATGGAGTGATGGGGTGATGGGTGTGTGTTTAGCCTCCCAAGCAGGTGGATTCTGTTTTATTGTGGGGCAGATTAATAGCCCTCGCATATCAAATGTTGCACTAAATTTGAGAAATTCAATGGCAAATAGAACAAGAGTGATTTCTAACTACGTGGAGATTTCAGCACAGTCTAAGACCAGTCAAATAATCACAAAAAGAAAAAATTGAAGTAATAATTGCACTATAAGACAGGTTCAAGGTAGTAGAAGTGAAAGTTTTGACAAGCATGGGCACTCAAGGAGGATTCTCTGAGGAAGTGATGATTGAGATGTATCTGATAAAAAAACAGAAGGCAATTTGACAAATGGGAGACTGAAATTATTATAAAGGAAAGAAAGAGCCCATGTGAAAGTTCTGGGGCTGGATCATTAGTTATAAATTCAATAAAAACTCCAAGACTTGTGCACAACCAAAGAGTAAAGATAAGATTAGGCTAGCTAACTTTAAGAGATTAGGCATGCAGCAATTTACTGGCTATAGCATACCCTATTTTTTTAATCCCTAAATTAGTGAGAATACATTGAAGTGTTTAAGCAATTGGGTAAATTTGGTCAGACATAAAATGTTTTAAATGGCACTCTGGCAACACTATGGAGAACAAATTGAATAGAATAGGCCTAGGAATACCTACAGAGATCTCTTTCCCATCCCCATAACAGCCTGAGACGCTTATATTTGTAGTCCTATTGGGATTCTAGCAAGTTAATTCCAATCTATCACTTCCAGTGCAAACCATGGTGAAAATAAAAACACTAGCACATATTTATAATTATGGGGAGTCAAGGGGTCATATGTCCCGCCATGATGGAGGTTCACTGGAATAAAAGCCTTAACCCAGGGCCTAAAGATTTTATTAATTCATGACAAACAGAGTGACTAGAGCATAAGTGACTGTGAGAATGGTGGGAAATACGTGAGCACTGTGAACAGAGCTAGCTAGGAGGCCTGAAAGCACCTCTGCAATATGCAGAGAGAAGCATATGCAGAAAGACCAATCTGCATAACACAATTGAGGTAGCATTTAATGTTTTGGGGGCTGGTGCTTTAGCTCTGATGTGGAAACTTTTTGCCCTGGGAAGTCATAGCCTCTTACATCAAGACTTGAACCCAGTCAACAGCCCTACAGCATTGGCTCTACTTCCCACCTGGCTCAACTATGTTTCGGGAGTCACGGGATGGGGACGCAGCAAATGTCACCTAATTTCAAAGATTACACATCAGCACCTCCGCTAGCCCTATTATATTGCTTAGAGCCAATTGAAGGGAAAAGGAATTGGCTTCACCATCTCTGTACATATCAGTACATGGAGATAGAGCCAGGTTTAGATAAAATGGAGGCAATTGCTCTTTATTCAAGGACAGTTGTCCATGTGGTCCTCACAGTTGCCCTTCTTTGTTTTGAAGAAGCTGCAGGAGGGTCAGCTGTGGCTGCATGGTCTCTAGTCATCTCTGGATTGTGGAAGCTACTATAGCAGTCCACAGAGAAATTGTGACTGTGGTAGAAAAGAAGGAAATTCCATATTTGAAAGATTTAAGAGGTAAAGTATGGAGGATAACAAATGTTGGTCTTCTATGTAGGAGGATAGGGCATGGCAATTTGTCTGAAGCAGTTGGGCATGACCTACCAACTGAAGAGCCTTATTAACCACAGGTGCAGAACAGCAACACCCAAGCCTGACATGGGATCAAGCTGAGCACTGCACCAGGTAGCAATCTTCTGATATAACATGCTGAACCTGGCACTTGATATCAATCTTCTAACAAGATATCAGCAGGACCACTTGGGTCAAGTATTGAAGAAAACATAAAAGGACAGCAGCAATTGACTTTGGGGCCACTGGTCTCTTGTTCTTGCAGTGTTTGGTTCTGCTTGCAGGATGTATGTTTTTTTCAAAACACCCTTTTCTTCTTGAGCACTTCTTTCCTCTTGTTTTTAGTATTTCTGCCCTAAAATAAATGGCAATCTTTCAGACTCACCAATTCAATGACCAATTCATTGATCAGGAAAAATAAGAACCTGGAAAACACTCCTGGAAGCTACCCCATCTGATAACAATACCACACCCTAGGTGATTTATAAAGAATAAAGATTTATTTAGGCCATGGTTCTGGAGGTCGGGAGGCATGGTACTGGCATCTGTTCAGCATCTGCTGAGTCATAGCATCAGAGGGTATCACATGGCAGTAGAGAACAATCATGCCACAGAGAACTTGCTTTTATAAAAACCCACTTCTACAGCAATCCATTACTTCATGAATACATTACTCATTCACAAGGGCAGGAACCTTATGACCTAATTACCTACCAAAGGTCCCCCTTCACAAATTCCATTCATATGAGACTTTGGGGATTAAATTTCTGACACGTGAATTTGGGGAGACACATTCAAACCATAACAGTCTAGAGAAATTGATTAATGGTTGTAATAATCATTGAGGAACTCATATCCCAGAAATATTGTACTTAGTATTTGAAAACCCAACCAGAATGAATAGGTACACCATTAATCAATACTAACAGGTTTGACAATAGAATATGGATGTTATAAATAATGTTTCATTGGTGTTGACAATGGTGTTGAAAGTACTGGCAAAAAACACTACATAGTTATCTGCACGATAAGTAATAAGAAAATAGCAGTTCCATGAGGTTATGCTGTTAGAGTAGCCTTATCATAAGTCAAAAGATTCCATATTTTTGGAAGTATCTGTTGTCTGATATTACAAGACAGTTAATGCAACTAGAATATTGTTTCATCTGCCTTGAGCGAATCTTTCTTGCACAATGCTTGAAAGAACAAAGGACATGGATGTCATTGAATTCACAACATAAATTAATGTCAGCCTGCTTGGAGAGCCCAAGAGAGATTCTCAAAGGTGAGGTCCAAAGTTAAAGAATGCATATGTGCAAGACATCAGTAACAATGGCAGGTAGCATAGAGCAGAGTAGAGAGCCAGAGTGAGAGCCATCTGTGTCTTTATTTTATAATTCTTACACAAGTTGTTATCACATATTTACATTCTTGTATAGTGCCATAGCCAGCACATGTGTGTTCACCTGTGCTAAGTCATGGTTATATAACTGTATCCTACCATATATCTGTGCTAGACAAGTGGTATCATCTTCAGGTTTCCTTAGATGCCCCTGAGCTTTGAAGCAGTGTGAGTGGTTTCCCACCATTAGTCACTTTCTTTCCTGTCTACTTATTCTCAACCATTTGTACCTGTATGATACTGTGATCCAAGTCTTGCCTTCACTGTAATACTTTGTTAACAAAATTTGCAGAAGGCCTGCAGTTCTCACATACTTTTATTTATTTATTTATTTATTTATTTATTTATTTATTATCTTTTTGAGACAGGATCTCACTCTGCAGTTCAGCCTGGTCTTGAGCTCACTTTGTAGCCCAGGTTGGTCTCAAACTCACAATGATCCTCCTGCCTCAGTCTCCCAAGTGCTTGGATTACAGGTGTGCACCACTGTGCCCAGCACACCACATACTTCTTTTTAATCAGGCTAATATTATACCAAAAATCATTTAATAATTATAAATTATCAGTGATTCATTCCTAAGAATTTATAACAAATTATTTACCATTTTTATGGTTAACATATTTAAATGCTTAGAATTATAAACCAATTGTCATAAAATTAAAACATGCTCATATTTAATGTACAGTTATTATGTTAAAAGTAATAAAATATCATTAAGATGTTTAATTACTGGTTTTGTTCTCCATTTAAAAGTTTTTTATCAAAGTAATTATAACTAATTCTGTGGAGCTTAAGTTTTATTACTAAATGGTTTTTAAATTGGAATTCAATTTTTACTGCATCCAATGCAGCTCTTGAAATTCTGGAGGGAGGATGTAGGAGAATGAAGAGATGAAGACAAGAATCAGGATGCAGAAAGCTGAGGTCAGATGAAGCCCCTGTCCTGATGAGAGAAAGGACTGCCCAACAACTGCAGTGCATTTACTTATACAATCAGCATAAGAGGCTGTTTACAGAAAATTTTAAGAAGAGAGTAAGATCTGGAACTGGAAGATATCTAATCTTCAACAAACATCATTCTTTGATGGTTACATGGGAAATAAGAGAGGGGTTGTCTATATTATCTCAGGGGAAGGCCAAGTCACTTCATGTGTCAGTTTCCTTAGCTGCCCTGCCAAACTCATGAGAAGCAGTAATCTTGTCCTAGATATCCAAGGCACAGACAGCTTTGCTTCCAACAAATTTGTTTAGAAACTGACTGAAAGGGCTGGGGATCTAGCTCAGTGGCCTAACCACCTGCCTGGCAAGCCTGAGGTCATGAGTTCAATCCCCAGTGCTGAAAAAAAAAAAAAAAAAAAAAAAAAAACAAAAAAACGAAAGGTTTATAAAAAAAAAAGTGCTCGCTTTGGCAGCACATATACTAAAATTGGAGCAATACAAAGAAGATTAGCATGGCCTCTGCGCAAGGATGACACACAAATTCATGAAGCGTTCCATATTTTTCAACTTGAGACCATATTCATAAGTGAAATAAACCAAACACACGTGTAAACACTGCATTATCTCCCTAGTGTAAGAAACTGAAAGACTCAATAAGATACAAAATTCCTGATAAATATGGAGAAAAGGTTCTGAAGTCCAGTGCTGCTTTTATTCTTTGATTTGATTGTTTTAAGTCCCTTTCCTACTCTTTGATTGCAATATGTGAGAAGATAGGAACAGCTCTTTTGAAAAATGGGACACTACGGTAGCCATTGCTGGTTTCTTGTTGTCCGACTTGAAGGCCTGTAATGCTCTTTTGTTTTATCTGGTTTTACATTACTTTGTTTTGTTTGAGTTTATTGTCTGTAAATGTATGAACAACCATTCTGAAGAAAGGAAGAGACACTAGGGTAACCATTGTTAATCTCCTGTTGTTATGTTTTGAAAACCTGTATAGCTTGTGGTGTTCTGTTTTGAAATGCTATATTATGTTTGACTCTATTCTGTTTTCTTTTGCTTTGTTTTGTTCTATTTTGTTTTGTTTTGTTCTTTTCTCTTTTAAAAAACTGATAAACATTTTCTGGTTTCAAATTAATTGTTTATAAGTGTTCTTAGAGCTTCAGACAGGGATTACAAATGAGAAATCCTCTTATTGATGCTTGAAAGTTCTGATTAACAGCTATTACAGGAATTTTTTATTTTTCATTATCACTGCACATGAGAAAGAGCCCAATGAGTATTCAAGGAGAACAAAAAGAGACAGTGTTAAAAGATATCAAATAGAAGATTTTGTGAAAAGGAAACAAATATGCTAGGAATTAAGAGACAAAGGAAAATGATCAAGATCTGACTGTAAGTTAGTGCTCACTGCAGTATACATCTGGCCCTAAGTGTAACAAAAATTATAATTTTTGAAATGTAAATTAAATTATTTAATTTTAATTTTAATTGTTTTCTCATATTGGAAAAATAATTTTCTTTAAAGAAAGGTAAACTAATATACATTGAGTATATATACTGGGTATCACAAATGTCCTTTTGATAAATGTTACTTTGGTTTTTTTTAACTCCTATTTAGCTCAATATTAAGGGAGGGCATCATCATGTTTTGCATCAAGGACTGGAATTGAGAGGACAGCCCCTGTCTTATGGTTAATACATTGTGTCAACTTGAGAAGTTGAGAAGTTTAACTGAGAGACTCAGCAGGGAGCCAGGGTTCTTACTTTGTAAATATCCTCATCCTGTGCAAAGGAAGGCAAGGATATTTTGTGAGTGTTACACCCACCTGAAGGGAGGGGTAGAGAAGAGGCTTGCATTTTTGCTCTTTTGCTCTGGCTGCTGCCTTGAAGTGCTGTCCCTGTGCCGTGCCACCCTGCCTTGGAGCCAGCTGATTATGGACTGAAATCTCCAGAAACTGTGAGCTAAATAAACCTTTCCTTGCTTCACTTTGGTGTCAGGTGTTTGTCTCAGCAAAGAAGGAAAAGTAACCAAAACACCCAGTTACTCAGCTTACTCAGCCTCAGTCTCTCTGTGAACTCGGAGGGAGGCATGACCCATAGGAAGGACACAAGGACTCCCTAGAACCTAGGAATGGAGTCAGTGACCTTTATGGATATGGCTTTGAACTTCACCCTGCAGGAATGGGCTCTGCTGGTTTATTCCCATAAGGAACTCTACAGAGCTATAGTGCAGGAAACCCTGAAGAACCAGGTTGCAAGAGGAGAAAAATGTGAAGATCCAAACACTGAGGATGGGTGCAAGAACTCTAAAGCTTGGCATTGTGGACAAACCCTGAACATAAAAAAGGTAGTCAATGTGGAGAAATCTTCAAGTAGACTACAGGGCATATTGTAAAGAAGAAAATCCCCCCCTGGAGTATGGCCCTGTGAAAGCCATTTATGTGCAGAGGTCCTAATTAATCATTCATCCCTAAATGTGCCCCCTGCTCAGAGTTCACAGTGTATGCAAACTTTATGAAAATAAGGAATATGGAGAGAACGCTCACAAATATAGGGAAAATGGGAAAACCTTTCCATTGTCCCCAAGGCTTTCAGAAACATAAAAAGACTCAAACTGGAGAAAAATCTTATGAATGTAAACAAGGTTGGAATGACTTTACTCATTGCACTTCTCCTTGAAAAGATGAATGAATCCATAGTGGAAAAACATGTATGTAAACAATGTGGGAAAACCTATACAAGTTCCAGTTCCCTTCAAACACATGAAAGAATTCACATTGGAGAGAAACCCTATCTGTGTAAGCATTGTGGTAAAGCCTTTGGTCATTTCAGCACCCTTCAAAGACACGAAAGAATTCAAAGTAGAGAGAAACCATATGTGTGTAAGGATGGTAGGAAAGCCTTTACTGATCATAGTGCCCTTCAATACCATGAATTGGTTCACCAGGGAGAGAATTCCTATGTATGTGACTGTTATGGTTTGTATCTAGGTGTCCCCCCAAAGCCTCATACAGTCATGGGGGCAAGTTTCTAGAATTTGTCATTGATTCATAGTTGAATGCTGGGATTATGGGTGTGAGTGCTACACCAACCCTAGGGTGGGCAGTCTGCATACAATATAAGGGACAGAAAGAATCTTCTCTGTGTGCTCCTCCCTTTTTGGCTCTTGTTACTTTTATTGTCTTCAGCTGCCATGAACTGTTGACCCTCTGCCATGAGCTACCCTGTCTTGGATCCAGCAGATTATGGACTGACACTTCCATAAACTGTGAGATAAACAAACCTTTTCTTCTTTAATTGTGGGCATTGGGTGTTTTGTTTCAACAAAAGAAAAGTAAGCAATGTGGAAAAGCTTTTATTTGTTCTGGAACATTTCCACAATATGAAAGGATTCACATTGGAGAGAAGGCTTATATTTGTATACAATGTCAGAAAGTTTTTGTTTCTTACAATGCCTGTCAAAGCCACAAGAAAATTCATACTGGAGAGAACCATATGCATGGAAGCAATGAGGGAAAACCTTCACTCATTCCAGTCCTCTCCAATATCGTGAAATAGTTAGCAATAGTGAAAACCCCTGAATGTGTAAGCACTGTGGTAAATCCTACACTCATGACAGTTTTATTTAATACCATGAAATGGTTCATGGTGGAGATAAACCATATATATGTAAGCAATATGGGAAAGCCTTCAGTTCTTCCTCGTATATTCAATTACATGAACAGACTCATACTAGAGAAACAACCTACATTCATAAGTACCGTGGAAAAGTCTTCTTACCTGTGACTGTTTCAAAAACATGAAGGGACTACCAATGGAGAGAAGCCATAAGTAATATGCAGGAAAGCCTTTACTTGAAAAGTAATTTTACAAGACATAAAAACATTCACAGTGGAGAGAAAATATATAAAAGTAAACAATGTGGAAAATTCTTCCTTTGAGGAAATAACTTTTGAGAAAAAAATAAATAAATTCACTGCGGAAAGAAATACAGATATAAGCATATGTAAGTCAACATAGTACTTGAAATAGTACACAGGGAATCAATCAGGGAACAGAAAGGAGTAAAAGGGATACACATAGGAAAAGAACTCAAATTGTCAATATTTGCAGATGACGTGATACCATACATAAAAAGTCCAAGCAACTCCACGAAAAATCTCTTAGAATTAATAATCAACTTCAGCAAAGTAACAAGATACAAGATCAACACATAAAAATCATTACCATTTGTGTACACCAATAATGAACTCAATGAGAAGGAAATTATGAAAACAATACCATACACAGTAGCTTCAAGAAAAATAAAATGCCTAGTTGAAGGACCTGTGAAAAGAAAACTACAGCACTCTGAAAAAGGAGATAGAAGAGGACAGCAGAAAGTGGAAAATGGAAAGATGCTCCCTTTTCCTGGATAGGCAGAACCAATTTTGTCAAAATGGCTATACTCCCAAAGCTGTTACATCAATTCAAAGCAGTCTGATTCAAAATACCAACAGCACACTTCACAGACCTAGAGAAAACAGTCCTAAACTTTATATGGACTTAGAATAGTACAACAGCTTTTGGGGAACAAGAGCAAAAGAGGAGAGTTTAAAGTATCAGTCTTCAAGTTATACCACAAAGGAATAGTAATAAAAACCACATGGTACTGGAGCAAAAACAGATACAGTATTTGGATCAGTGAAATAGAACAGAGGATACAGAAACATCCCAGACATATTCAACTACCTGATCTTTGACAAAGGAGCAAAAAGCATATGTTGGAGGAAAGCTATTCTATTCAGCAAGGGTTGCTCAGAAAACTGGTTTTCTGTTTACAGAAAATTGAAACTAAATCCATATCTCTTACCATGTACTAAATGAAAATCAAATGGATAAAAGATCTAAACATTAAAACAGAAACATAGAATCTACTGGAAGATAAAATAGATAAAGCACTTTAAGACAGAGATGTAGGAAAGGATTTTCTACACAGAACTTCAATTGCACAAGAAATAATAGCAAAAGTCAACAGATGGGATTATACCAGACTAAAAAGCTTCTATGGCCAAAGAATCAATTAGTAGAGTGAGGAGACAACCTATATAACTGGAAAACACTTTGCCAGCTACTCCTCACACAGATGAATGACATCTAGAACATACAAAGAACTAAAAAAAAAAAAAATTAAACCACCCAAAATAAAAGAAGCAGTCGAGAAATGGGTAAATGAAATGAACAGATACTTCACAGAGGAAGAAGTAAAACAGGCCAACAAATACATAAAACAGCATTCAACAACTCTAGCCATTATAGAGGCAAATTAACACTTTACATTCCACCTTACTTAACGAAGAATGGAAATCATCAAGAAATCAAAAAATAATAGATGCTGATGTGGCTGTGATGAAAAAGGAACTCGTCTACATTGTTAATCGGAAGGTAATCATTATGGAAATCAGAATCAAGATTCCTCTAAGTACTGAAATTAGAAATTCCATATGACTCATATATCGCTCTTCCAGGTATCTTACCCAAAGAGCTTAAGATGACATACTACAATGATACATGCATACCAATGTTTATAGCAGCAAAATTCATAATAGCAAAATTCTAGAAACAGCCTTTATGCCTATCATCAGATGATTGTAATAAAGAAAATGTGGTATCTGTATATAATGGAATATTACTTGGCTATAAAGAAAGACAAATTTGAGACACTTGTGGGATAATCAATATACCTAGAAAATACAATGTTGAGTGAAATAAATCAGACACACAGATTTGAATATTGTATGATATCTCTCATCTGAGTAAGGCAAAGTGCAAACTAAGAGAAAATAAAAGAAAGATTGAAAAAGATAAGAGGATGGATCTCTTGCACATGGGAAGGGGTCCAGGGGACCAAAGATGAGGTGTGAGGTAGAAGGGATGAGGAAATAGGTAGAACGAAGATATGCCTGGTACCAGGCCCTAATAACTTCAGTGAATGTGGACATTATATGCCATAAACATGAACTAAGACGAACAATACTGACAAGAACGAAAAGGAAGTAAAGAGAACTAGAGTAGGAGAGAGGAAGGGGAAGGGAAGACAATTTAAAAAAGAAACAAACTATTATGTACATGTACCAGTTCCCCAAGATGATTATAAAATGCATGTCTAACAAATATATGCAAATAAAATTTTAAAAAATATTAAGGCAGTATGGCTTGGCTTTTATGTATGAAGGGACGTGATAATGGGATAGAAGTGTGACTGTTCCAAATAAAATGGATACATTTAGAAGAAATATATTTTCTTTACTGGCAAAGGATAAAGAAAAAATAGAAATAAACACAAGAGTCCTGCATGGAGTAACAGTTTTCCACATGCTCAGAGCGATCTCAAAGGTATCTCCTAGGCAGATCTCAGCTGTGGATCATGTTAATGTGTAGATTAAGACTTTCTTTGATTTCTAGTATTCTGTGACTATCTGCCCATTAGAAAGAAGTATAGTACCTATTAGGGAGTAGCACAAGCACATTTCTAAGTATTTGTTATAAAACTAGGTAATGTGAAGGTCACACACCTGAGAGCATCCTCCAGCAGGACAATCTTCTGTCTGAGGCCATTTCCACAATGCACCAGAGAGAAAGTAGAGACCCTGTCATACTATAAGTTTGAGAATTTTCAATGGAAAAATCAAAGGACCTAAAGTCAGGCCAGTGTAAAGCTACAGTAAATTTTAAAAGTTGTATATATAGGATACATGTAAATATACCAGTATATATACATATTGTGTTCAGCTAATCAAAGTTCTGTCATAATCTTTTTATGACAGAACTAGAGTCATTTTCCTGGATCTCAAATCACCATTCTGAAACCACTAGTATTGTCACCATATCTAATTCCATACTAGATGTTAAATGCAAATAGTTACTTTGAGGTCAAATATCAAATTATAAACATTAAAGTCCCACAGGAAAGCTGGACATGGTGATATATGCCTGTAATCCCTGTACACTGGGAATGCTGAGTTAGGAGGATCACATGTTGGAGTCTAGCTTGGAAAATTTAGCAACTTAGCAAAACTGTCTCAAAAATAAATAAAAGGGCCAGGGATCTAGCTCAGTGGCCTAATCACCTGCCTGGCATGCTCGAGGTTGTGAGTTCAATCCCTGGTGCCGCAAAATAAACAAACAAACAAACAAACAAACACATACATGCATATGTAAATAAATGGCTGAGGATATAAGTCAATAAGAAGGCCTTGGGTGAAACCCTAAGTAACACACACTCACACACACAATGCCAAAAAGTTTGATTTTCCAGTAACATTAACCAAATTTAAAGATTAAACATATTTAAAGTTATTTACTGGCCGGGTGTGGTGGCTCACGCCTGTAATCCCAGCACTTGGGAGGCTGAGACAGGTGGATCATTGTGAGTTCGAGACCAGCCTGGGCTACAAAGTGAGCTCAAGGCCAGCCTGAATGGCATAGTGAGACCTTGTCTGAAAAACAGGGCTGGGGATCTGGCTCAGCGGTCTAAGCACCTGCCTGGCAAACACAAGGTGGTGAGTTCAATCCCTGGTGCCACAAAAAAAAAAAAAGTTATTTATTGTACTGTCTTTCCCTAATAATTTCCAAACTATAAGGTTAGCATCCAAATGCTATTTTAAAAAATTTGTCAACATCTTATTATCAAAATATGATAATATAGAATAAGAACTACTTAAAAACTTTTAAAACTCAGAGCCTCCTTGTTTTACATCAGTACCTACATCATAACATATAGAAAACAAGACTATACAAAAGACAAGGAATATAAAGCTTTCAGGCTTTCTTAAAAATACCCTGAACTTCTAAGCTTTAATTTATACTTTGGAAACTTCTAACTCATAAAAATGGAAATCACCTTTAGTTGTGCTTTTGGCAAAGGCAACAAACCTTATAGTTTGTGCTTTTGGTAAAAATAAGGCACTTCTGAGACTGCTTAACTTTTAATATTTATCCTTTCCCATAATCTCATTGATACAACATCTCCCTTCTAAGTAAATTTTTATGATTGTTTTAAAATTGGAAGCAGCAATAATTAAACACAAAAATATTTTGAAAATCATGTGATTTTAACACATCTGTAAAGTTATGTAACTGGGAACTTATTGCTTCAACAACTTATGTATGTATAATATATTATAAAATTTTCATCAACATTTTGGTATCTAAGACTTTGGTTTTCTGACTATTTTGTTCTACTCTAATTTAAAGTATAAATTTTGGACAAGTCATATAAATTACATGGGCATTAACTAGTTTACTGTTTAATTATATGCAAAAAATCTGTGCACAGAGGTTCACAATTTTAAATGGCCTCTCGAACAGTTATGTGATACAAATCAAAAAAAGTATAAAAGTCACCAGGTTAGATAATCTCTCAGACCTTGTGTGTAATCAATGTTATTGATGTCCATTCAAATCATCTTGCTGACAAGTGTTCACAACTACTCTCTTTTGAAAAGGAAGCCACACAGCAAAACAAGAACTACCTGTCTGGGAGGCTATGTACACACCCATCACCCCATTACCGTCACTCCATCTCCCCATCCCACAGCAGGGTAGACATTGGCCAATGGCTGATAGCCATGTGGAACATAAGACCAAACCCTTATCTCTAAGTGAGAGCAATTCTGAGGTGCAATTTAAGCCCCAGAACTGCCCTATGAGATCAAATTGAAGTGAGTCACTAGCAGAAACCATATTCTCGAATGGCTTTTTCTCCCAGCCTTATCCTGTTTCTCTCCCTTGCTCCTCAGGGTACTCACCAGAAGCTACTTAAACAAGAATGCCTATCCCAAGCTCTGCTTCCAGGAAAATGCAGGAAGACATTCATATTTGGGTTCTAACATTTTATGGGGCAAGAAAGTGGCTTTAGGATGCAGACACGAAGGATGCATCTCTCAAATTGAGTCATTCATTCTGGATTATTCAGGAGCTAGATGACAGTAAGGATGCTATCAGTGATAAGTAAGACTAAATAGTTCCTGGCATGTTGAAGTCAAATGATTGTTAAGAAGTTATTTCTCTTATAGTGATGAGTGGGATAGAACATAGGTGAA
>RJWT010035400.1:0-13470 GCA_004365215.1 Cuniculus paca | reverse complement strand
AGTGGCCACACTGCACAGAATGCTGAAACCTGAGCATTACTAGCAGTGAAAGTTCAGTGACCCCAGGGAAAGCACTGTTGATGAAACACCTGTTGTGTGTCAGGCTCTGGGCTAATCGTGAAGGAAAACTGAGGGACTGCCCCAGTAAAGGGTTAATGACGCATACTAGTTACCCTAGGAATTAAATGGACTGGGGGGTATGATTTTAGAAACCTCTCTATAACTTTTTCCTCCCCCATAAGAAAATTCATACAGGATTTCAAATGAGCTTTAAAACATTGAACTATTGGTAAAATGTGACCACTATATTTTCCCTATTGCCTAAAATCTTGCTTCATATCAAAACATAAAATGAAGCTGTTGAACTCCCAAACCACTTCTTTCTCAGCTGCCTTCTAGTTTTAAGGTTGCGTATGAAGGGAAACTTGTGGGAACCATTAGTTAGCATGTTAGATTTTTAAATTTTTATGTTTATGCATTCATTTTGTGTGTTATTAGGACTTGAACTGAAGGCTTTTCCACTGAGCTCTGTCTGCAGCTATTTTTATTGTTTTTTGAATGAGGGTATCACTGAGTAAATTTCCCTGACTGGGCTTGAATTTGTAATCCTTTTGCCTCAGCCTCCTGCAGTGCTGAGATTCCAGGCATGTGCCACCATGCTTGGCTAGCACTAGGACTTACAGATGTAGACGCCTACAGATTTTAAAATACAGAATTTGAGTACTCTGTCTCATGCTTTCATGGTATTCCATGGTATTTGTCTCCTTAAGTGCTCGGTGAGAGCTAAAGCAAATCCAAGATGTGATAATTTTATCAGTTGAGGTATCTGAGCAGAAAAGTTTGAAGAGTTGTACCTCCTTTTTTATTTTCCAGGTCTCAGCTATTTAAATGTGAGAATTATTTCTCACAAGGGAATTGATCAAATTATTAATCATGAGGCTGCCCCCACATAGGGTAACTTAACATATCATCTTCTTCTTTAAGAGCAGTTAGAGAAAGCAACACGATCACTGTGAAGTCATGGCCTGGGCTGAGGGCTGCAGCGCAGGCTAGGAGTGTAAAAGGAGCATTCCCCAGGTGCTGGACTGGTGCCTGTGAGACAGTATTGTTACCTCCAGAGCATGGATTCAGATGACAGTCAGTGGCCAGCCACGGTGTAGTGTGGTTATGAACCAGCTCGCAAAGGGTGCAGAGTTACACTGTGTTATATGCAGTTGAAATGTGAATTCGCAGAGGGAGAAGGGGAGCTTTGCAGTTGGTGATGCAGTGCATCTGGAGTGTCTGAAAGAGCCTCTTTCAGGGAGAGTGCAGAAAATGGCAAAGTCGGCACATTCTGTGGTTCTCCTTGCAGAGCTAATGTCCTCTGTATTGTTCATGAAGTGGTGTTGGCTGTTGCCTAAGGAGACAGGAATTGGCTCATTGAGGGTACTGTGGCTTTTGGATACCAAAGCTGATGCCTTATTTTTCATAACTTCAAAGTTCGTATGAAACTTATTTTGCTTGCCTATTTTCTGCTCAAGTGGTATGATTTATTTTTACATTTTGGCAAATGTTACAGGCAAATTATATTTCTAAAGTGTTTATGGCTTAGTTATTGCTCGACCTAATATAATCTATAAAGGTAGGTGTGGGTCTGTATCTTGTTATGACATACAAATAAAGATGCAACAGACATCGTTATATACAATAAAGGACTCTAGTAATAAGAGTGTAGCGTACAATGTCCCCTTCATGCAAACTTCAAATAGGGGTTTTTTTTTCACAAAATTTATTGAAGTAACTCAAAGTGTAAAACTAAACATAAGGTGATTAGTTTATATTCTTTGTCATACTGCGATACCTTATTTCGTAGACTTTGTGCTCCTGCAGAAGATGTTCATTACCTTTTTCCTTGTTCTTGCCATCCAAATGGGGAATCTCCTGAGGAGGGGATGCATGTGTAGTGGGCCTCCCCCGATGAGAATGGGGACTCCGTGGGTCTCCACGACCTGAGTGGGAGCTCTGCTAATACCATTTGCTTGAGGTCCCCAGTGGTGGTCAGTGTATGGCAAGGAGGAGAAAGTAATCGAGTTGCTCACGAACATGCTGCTTGGGAGAAAATGAGTTTTTTCGTAAAGGGCTTCAAGGTATGAAGTAAGCACTGCCATGTGCTCTGGGCGTAGAGATAAGTAATGTGTACACCCTACTTATTCTTCTTTTCCTGTTGACTTTTCCCAAGAATTGATAAAGGTACTGGTGCTTTATTTTTTAGAGGTGTTTTAAAATTATATTTTAGTATATGTTTTAAAATATTAAGGTAAAGAATACTGTAAAGGGAAGGGTTAAAATCATTTGTTGAGGATGAAGATGAAACAATTGGTATAATAAGGTAAGTAATGTAATTTGCCTGCCTACTGGCCTTCAAAACTTGTATAATGTACAGAGAAGTAGGATGGGAAACTTACTTCTTGTTTAGGGTTTTAGAGTGTTTACTCACAAAATTCTTCTCACCAGGGAAGAATAATGCCAGTTCATTCTAACGCGTATTCTCATCCTTCAAACATTTTTAGATTCAGCTAGTCAGCTGTTTCAGTTTTGGTTTTAAAATGAAACCGCAAACTGCATGTGACTTCAGGTGTTCTGATTTTAACATGACAGGAGTTGGCATGACATTACCTTAGCCGCAGAATCTTGATTCTAGAATATATCTTAATTTTTCTATTTGCTGTTTTTACTTTTTGTGGTGCTAGGGATCAAACCCAGGGCTTTTCTACCACCGAGACACCCATCACGAAGTTCGATATTTTTTGGTTCTTAACAGTAGGCAATATTTCATTACATTTTTCTGCAAATTAATCTTACAAAACTTGTAAGATGAATCCTGCTAGCTTTCCTTTCCGTGATCATGACTCATTTTCAAACTTGTGTTTGAGGAGCTCTGTGAGGTCAGGTGACATATTTAAAGTTTGACACTTGGCTATTTCCCTGAATGCTCAGTTGGTCTCTGATTGTGATGACAGGGTAGGTTTTATTTCTCAGGTGTCTGTTGGTGTTTCATTTTGCCAATCTAAAAAGGGATTTAGGAGGTAGCGTTGAATGCAGAATAAGCACACAAAGTTTTTGGCTCTCAGGAGATGAAAATCATTCAAGGGTTTGATGCAGTGGAGTTTCAGCATTTTATCAGCGTCCTTACAGACCAGCATTCTGGGATAGCGGTAGTCTGTCTCCACCCCCGCCCCCACCCTCAGAAAAGTTCTCATTGAAATTGTCTAAGCGGATCATGGCATAGAGGAGAATTTTTCCAGGATTGAGGATTAGAGTGATAAACTTGAGGTGTACATTGCCTCTTGTCTGAAGGTGGGAAGGAAATCATGAATCCAGAGCCAATGCGAACTCCTTTACAGAGGCCTGAAAGAAGCCTTGGAAAGATGTTTGGCTGGTGGTGGCGTGGTTAGTTAATGTTATTTTGCAACACAGGGAATGTTCCCTCAAGAGGATAGTATGATTTCATGCCCCAGAGAAGGTATTTGTGGTGAACCATACAGCTACAATTGTAACACACCAAACTGGCCCAAACCCTAGCTTGAGGTTTAATGTTTGACATTTAAATGCTTTAAACCTCTTTTAGGAAAAACTTGTATGGTAATGGAATCATGCTGTGTTAAGTTAAACTTTTTCCATGCATTTCTTTTAGCTAGAGGACTGTGAAATGTCTGAATTTTTTTTTCTGTTGATAATCGCACAAAATTTACGATTCTGCCATTGTGGGTGAAATAATTATTTAGTGTAGTTTCCATTTAATTTTTTGCAATGCCAAATATTCTTTTATGAATCGATTCCATTGCTTCCTTCCCCTCCTTAGATCTGCAGTCAGTTCTCAGGAGCGCATCTGTTATCTTCCTGTTTTTAATTAACATAGTATCTCAGGTGGTGCCATTTAATTGCTAAACAGGAATAAGGACTGTAATTTGAGATGTCGTGATTGACCCTAGGCCTTCCTTATCTGAAAGGCAATAATACAGTTCACTCTAATACAATGTGGGGTTAAAAAGAAATATAGTGTACCTGGATGTTTGCAGTTTCTTTGTTTCCCTTCATTGTTTAGTGTGCTGTTTCTGCAGCATTCATTTTCCTCATGTTCTAAATTACAGTAAGTTTCCTCTGGTATTTGTTGACATCAGAATTGACTTCAGGTATTTTATTTATGGA
The DNA here is from genome assembly GCA_004365215.1 of Cuniculus paca. Lineage (NCBI taxonomy): Eukaryota > Metazoa > Chordata > Mammalia > Rodentia > Cuniculidae > Cuniculus > Cuniculus paca. The sequence goes on along the minus strand of RJWT010035400.1, from coordinate 9,282 downwards.
ATCCGTGCTTTAGTTCACAGAGCTGAACGCCAGAGGAAGTAAGATGCTATGAATAAAGTATCTGAGCACCCCTGGATTCCAGACTGTTTACCAGACACAAAAGTGCCTCAGATGTGGTTTGTACCTTTACCGCACTTACGTTTGAATTGGCAAGAGAAAGAAGCAGTCTTAAGAAAAACTAAAACTCTGGCTTCTGTGTAGTTTTCCTTGAAAGAAGCCTTCAGAGGGTTGCAGGCAGTGAGATGAGAGGACTCAGGCAGTTCCGACTCATTTGATCACTGTCTCCTGGGGTCATCTTTGGTTTTTCTGCCTGCCTGAGCTCCACCCCTTGGCTTGCAGGCAGGCGAGTACTCAGATGCAGGGCAGAATGTGGATTTGCAGTGTAGGGGTTGGGATCTTGGGCTGATTATTCTTTCTGATCCTGTTTTCTTACCTAAAAAAGAGGATGGTAATAAAAAGAGCTCCTGCGCTTGGTGCACTAATAGGTATTGAGTAAATATTAGCTGTTACTGCTCTAACACTGCTTTCCCTTCAAAGCCAAATGTTGACAAAACTATTTTGTTACTGTCATTTGCTTTTGCTGCTTGAGACAAACCGGTATTGTAAGAATTAATTTTCTAAATACTAAAAGAAGAGGGATGATAAGCAGTTGTACAGTACTTGCCATGTGATAGACTATGGCTTAGACATATTATTTCACTTAGTTCTAAGGACAGATTTAAGGAGTTAGATAACCTTAGCCCAGTTTGATTGATAGCAAAGTAACTTAATCTCTTTGAGTATCAGTTTCTGTGAGGTCACTCAACTACTGTATAGTGAGAGTTGGAATGCCAACTCTTGACCTCAAAGCTCATGTTTCTTCTAAAACACCTCACAGAAAGTTATAAAATTACTGTTAAAAAATGCACAGTATCGAGGTTTCTAAAGTTTCTGAAGAGCTCATACAATGTTATAAGCAAAATTATTTAAATAATATTTCTAGGGTCTGGGGATGTAACTCAACAGTAAGTCATATCCTTAACATGCACAAGGCCCAGGGGTTCATTCCCCAACACCAAAATAATATTTATAGATAAAATTCTAAGCACAATATTTCTACTGTCTAGTCTCTGGTTCATCTTCATGATCTCTTGCCACTAGTAATGTCAAGAATCCTTAACCCATTTTTAGATAAAAATGGTGTTGAAATATCTAGTCCAATAAAGTTGTTCATTTATGATAATTATGGGAGAAAATCGCGTATGTTTTACAACCTTACTGCTCAAGCTGTGTTCCAAGGGACCAACATCAGCACTGCTTGGAATTTTCCTGAAATGCAGAATTTCAGGTCCAGCCCTCGCAATCCTGAGTCAGATCCTGCATTTGCATAATCCCCAACTGCTTTGTGTGCACAAATCTCAGACTCATTGCTTTAGAAAGCAGTTCAAGAGACAACTGTCCATAGCAATTACTTGGATAGTTGTACTAGTTATAAATGTTAAGAATAGAAAACTGTAATTTCTTTAAAGATTAGTGACAGGCCCTTTAGTTGGAGTCAGGCAGCCTGGGTTAAAGTTCCAGCTCTACTCCTTAGATGTATGGGCTTTGGCAGGTCCTTAGAAAGGGCCACAGTTAGGATCAGGTGCCATCATTCACGGGCCGTGCTTTTAGCATGGTGCCTGCCACACGCTGAGGACATTGGGACAAAATGCCTGAAACCCACAATTTAAAGGAGGAGATGTTTATTTTGGCTCACAGATGTTAGAGGGATAAGTTCACATTCTGCTGGCTCTAAGGCAGGAAGGTGCTGGGAGAGGAAGTCCACTTTCATAAGGGTGGCCAGGAACAGAAAGATGGGGTGTGCAGATGCCCTTTCAGGTCTTGTTCCCAATGATCTACCTCTAGGCAGGCCCCACCTTCTAACAGCAAATCAGCTGCGAACTCGCCTGTGATCTAATCCACTCGTGAGTATAGCACCCCATGATCCAGTCACTTTCCAAACTCCCCACATCTGAACACGTGAGATTTTGGGGGGTCAGTGGTAGCAAACCTGTGGCACGAGTGCTGCAGCAGGCTGTTTTTGCCTTCATTAAACTGTAACGGTTATTTACTATTAAAGAATCCTTAGATATATGTAAGGATTTTATAACTTGATTAGAGTTAACATGGTTCGAATGGGTCCTGATTTGATGTATTTGAGAAGGAATAATAGTTTTGTAGTGAAAATAGAGCTTCAAGATCAGCTGCGCCACCAACCAAATGTGTAACTTTGGGTGAGTTATTTAAGGCTTGCTTACCTGTGTATAAAATGAAGTGAGGCAGGCATACAGTTTTCTGAGGCTTAATTGAAATAATGTAAAAATGCACTGCACACTGTAAGGTATCAAGTGGGAATTGATATTCCCAAAGCCCCTTTTGTATGGTAAATTAGACGTGTGTTAGCTGCATAAAGCTGAATATGTGAAAGACTAACACAAAATCAATTATTTCTGTGCCATTGTTATGTTAAACAGATTAAAGTGGTGAACACAAGCGTCAAAAAATTGTGTGATTTTTGTCCCAGGCTCTTGGTACCAGTTCCTGACCCTGACCTGGTCATAATCATTGTCATCTCTGCTGATGGAAACTGTTCTTGTTGTTGCTCAATCAGGGTTGTGAAAACTGGACTAGAGAAGAGAGGCCTGTACTTCGCAGAATGTTGCTCTGCCTGTGGAACTGGTGCTGTCTGTGTGCAGGGTCACAGGTCGTTACACACCATTATGATTTGGATAAGTGGCCCCCAAAGGTCCATGTGTTAAAGGCTTGGTCTCTAAGGTGGTACTGTTGAAAGGCAGTGGAACCTTTCAGACCTAGTGGGAGGTCCTAAGGTCATTGGGTGGGTGAGGGGCTTCAAATGGTAGGTGACCCCCGTCTCCTCATTGCTTTCTGGGTCATGATGTCAGCAGTTTGCTTTGTCACAGACTCCGGCCATCATGTACTGCCTTTGTTAGAGACCTGCAGAATTAATGGGCCACTTAATCTTGGACTAACCCCTCCAAAACTATGAGCCACAAACAGACCTTTTGGGCTGGGGGTGTAGTACAGTGGTAGAACGTGTGCTTAGCATGCACAAAGACCCGCTTCACATACACATACACACAAATGCTGTTTTCTCTATAAATTGTCTCAGTATTTTGTTATGATCGAAAACTGACTAATAAAAAATAGTGTCATATCCACTTTGGGGAGAACCCTGCCAATGCATTACTTTTATTTCTAGCCATTGTATTTTACATTTGGCAAAAGTTGTAATATACAGGTGAAATGAAGCACCAATCTGGATAGTATCTGTTGGTAACATTGTCAGATGATGAATATGCAAATGTTGATGTAAGGGTTGCCCTGGAGGTGAACTATGCTGGTGTTAAATTTGCTCAGGAACTGTAGTAGAAATCCTGTTGCTTTAATTGTTATTAATGGTCTCGAAGTTTATTAATAAGCCAGAAGTCTTACCTGAAGGGATCATGAAGACATGTATTTTTAATATTACATTTTAAGTACATTCTGATTCACCAAAAAGTTGCTGCATATCTGTAGCCTGTTCAATGTGATCAGTTGAAAAAAATGCTATCATACTTACTTTTTAATTTATGAACTGTATCAACAAGGTAGAATCCCTGTTCTTTGGTTTCATTTCTGTAAAATGGAAGGGGACCTGACCTAACTGTGAAGCAAGCTGAAGATACAATTTACTCAAATTTTTATCAAAAAAATCCTCCCTCCAAATTTGAGATGTCTTGACAGTACTTAATTCTACTGAACATTCTTGTGGTAATTTATCTTTATGGAACTTTTCCAAATCATTCAAATGAATTTTCATGGAAAAAGTATTTTCATACTCCTATAGTTATTGAAATCATACAGTTTTATCAAGCCCAATGGTGCAAACAGAGTTAGAAAGAAACAGAACTGACTCTTGGTCTATTTTGAACTCAGCAGGCACGGAAGCCAGTGTTTGGGTATCAGAAAGTAGTCACTGAGGACCAGATGTTCATGTGTCCTTCAGTCTGAAGTGTCACGGAGGGGATGAGCGTCACCACATTGAAAGAATCAGCAGATATCTATTGTAGCGTTCATTTTTGTCGGGTGGCTGTAAGATGCCTCTCAATGAAGTGAGGTGTTTTGCTTTGTGGTTTGTGGAGCATTTTTTGCTTAACATTTTTTATGAAGACTTAATTTATGGTCATTTGGCAAACATGTGCTATTTCACAACATGAAAGTATTTCTCAGGGGCAGGAAAGAGAACACTTGTCACTGTGTCACCATTTGTCACTGTGAATGTTTCTCTTGGTTTCACAATTGTGCTTAATACATAAAATCTGCACTGATTCTGGACTCCAGTGCAAGAAATCCTGGACATTGATTGGAAGGAGAAATGAGATAACTCATTGAGACTTTTAAAGGACTAACACCTTGTGTAACCAATTCCTATAAAATTTAAAGAACCAAAATTGTTAATTTGCTCATGTTTTTACATGAACATCTTTTGCTTTTTGTTCAGGCAGCATTTTGACAAAGAACATTTTGACAAAGAGCTTAACCGAAGTGCACTTGAGTGTGTGTGCAATATGCTAATTTCTCAAATGTAGACAGTTTTTCCCCCACCCTTAGCATCCCCAGTGTCTCATAGGAAGTTTAACTAAATGTGTTTAAGATTTAAAAATAATTTTTCAGGAAAAGAAAAATGTGTATGCTTTAAGTCATGTATATTCTCACCATTTCAAAAAGATCAATATTATGATCTTTTACTCTGTCCTCCCTAACAAGGATATGCTGTACTTTGACAGAAATAGCATTGAACATTGGAAGCCAAAGCCCAGCTGGGGAGCTGTCTAGCGGTGACATTTATTAACTCCGAATCTCAGCGGCCTCTGTGAAATGATTGTGATCGGAAATGGTAACACTTCATGAGGCTGTTGTCAGGATTAAGTGAGATATGGTGTAGTAATGGCATGTGGCACTGTATTTGTCAGAGTGTTAAGTACTTGATAAATGCAGCATGGATCCTTTTAAAAATATACAGGTGAATGTCCTGGGCTGTTATCCTTGAGTCTGACACTTCTATTTATGTAGGAGTTTAATGCCCTCTTGCGGAGTAATTGCCCTTTTGGACACATTGCTTGGGTTTGTTTCCTCTCGTCAGTTGCTTATGATGCCCCCAAGTACAGTAAAATTATTGCCAACAAACTATTAGCCAGTTGCCTATACATCTTGGCCTTTGTTGTCTGGTGATCTGTTGGCCATTAATGAGTAGTGAATTCTCCTTCGGGTTCCGTGTGGCCCTTGTGGGAATTCACCCAACTGAAATAAAGGAGAGCTGAGCTGGGAATGTTGGCCAGGCTCTTCCTTCCTCCTCTTCCTCCTTTTCCCTTCAGCGAGGCTGTGGCTATGCAGTCCTCTTGGTTTAGCAGCTGGCAGCTGCCCTTGTGGGGAAGGTCTGTCTGAGTTGGCAAACTGCATACCTGTAGGCCTACTTGCCTCCAGCAGTCCCAGCTATGGGCTAGCTGTAAGACCTCTTTGGTGGTTCTTGTTTTGTTTTCTGTGTTTTTTTTTTTTTTCCTATGTAGGGTTAACTCCTTACAGCATAAAAAAAAATTGTTTCCAAGGGAGTTGTCTGCTTTTCCTTTCTTGTTCTTCTACACCACACCCCAACTGTATTGGGAAGGAAGAAAATCACTGTACAATAACCGGCATTAGGGCAACAGAGAATTGACAGAGGACTGAATGACTTCGGGCCTGGAGAAGCATCCCAGTAAACTAATTGGCCCCATGGAATAGTCAGGCTTCTTGTTACCAGATAGGTGTACAGAACCTCTACTTTATCCGCACCAGAAAGGATTAAGCGGGGGCGAAGAGCTGCAGGCCTTTACCTCAGGACACTGCCCTCTCTGCACACCGGGCATTGTTTTACATATAAGCATCATCGAATGAGTTCCTTTGGAAGTCTAGGGAGATAGTGGTTTGCACACTTTATTCATGCTTCCTCAAGAAACTTGAAGTGGACAGTCTGTCTCCAGGTAGGACTTGAAAAGCACCAGTGAAGTTTTCCCAGTAATTATCAAAAAGAATTTTTATGTAGCGCAGGTTAAAATTTGTATCAATAATCAATTGAGGTACCATATGTAATATTAATGTCATTACTGTAACGTAGCATGTTCAACTCGCATTGTACATCAATTTGAGTTATATGTCAAATTATTCACCTAAGTGTAGAAAGCATTAGGAAAAAACCCAGTATGCTTTGATTTTTAGACTATGTGAGAAACATTGGGAGGTAGCATAAGAACCACAAAATTTGGTCATTTGTCAAATGTCATCGTTTGTCAGATGACAAAACAGAGTGAGAAAAGCATACATAATTTGAAAGCCCTGTGGTGTAAGTGCTGTTAGAAACTATGTAGAACAGAAAAAAATGAAAGCTCAATAACTGGACCCACACAACGAATCCCTCATATGTGCTCTCTCAGGAGCTGTATGGTGACTTGTACTTCATTTTGGGAATGACTATAATGCTTAAGGTATGACCAAAACTATGCACCATTATTGCTTAGTAGTCATTGTCCTCGTCGTCGTCGTAGTCGTCGTCGTCATCATCATCATCATCCCACCTCTATTGTTTTAGAAGACTGGTGTGTTACCAGTATTTGAATATTTAAAATGGTGCATCACATGGAACAGGCTTGTGGAACAAATTCAAGGCAGCATTATCCATTTATCAGCGAGAAGAGCTGAGTAATAAACATCTTGGTAAAGGCTTTAAGATGTTAAATGAAACACTGCAAGAACAAAGGCATGACTCATTCTGCTGGAGAGGAGGTTCCTCCTCTTGAAGGTTAGAACACTGTTAAACAGGGCTTTGATGAGTAAGACTTCGGCCGAAGGAGTGAAAGGGTCTAAGCAAAGGCACTGCAACATGTGAAAATCCTGGTCACTGGATTGGAACAACACCCCAGGTCTGTTACAGCCATGACTCCTAATTTTGCCTCTCCTGCCATTGGACAAACTCTTACATATTTCTTTAGTCTCTGCTAGGACACTTTCCATTAGAAAGACAGGAAACCAGGAGCACACTGAGCTGAGGGGGGAATGGAGGTGTCTGTTGGGTCATGTGGGATCCAGTTGGACTGGAAAACCAGGGAGTCCAAGTGCTCTGTCTTCAGCACTCGGTGTGTTTGCAGTCATTTCCTTTCTTTTGGCAGTCCCTGGTGACGGTAGGACTTTGGCTGAACAGTTATAGGTTCTGCTCCATCTTCTCAGCAAGCTGGGGGAGCAAGTGACTTTGTCCCCACAGCATCATTTCAGAATCAGACTGTGTAGCTGGAAACTAACTCCATGCTCTGGGCACTGGTCAGAGGTCACCCTGGACTGAGTGGACAGGGTGGTTCCCCTAGGGCAAAATATGTTCTATTTTTTGAAAAGTTGGGGCAGAGCTTCTGAGTAACAAAAACCAACTCGTCATTTAGCTCAAAGATGTCCTTCCTGTCCGTGTTCTAGGTACTATACTTGTCATTTTCTCTTCTTTTGCCATTGAGCAGTGATCAAAGCTTCCTTTGGTTACTTGTGACTGAAAGTCACCTCCCTCAATAGACTGGAGTTTCTCAAAATAAAAAGTTTATTTCTTCCACTCAAGAGCATGAACACCTGTTTTGCACCAAGTCTTGCTTTGTATTAGGGACACAAAGATACAGCAGTGTGGACCGTGTTCTGTCAAGGTCTGTGCCGTGAGAAGGGGCGGCTTTGGGTCGGAAGTGTTTCCTGCTGGGACTTCAGCTCTAGACGCCTCATTTTACAAAGAAGTGGCCATTTCAGATCTAGCTTGAATTCTTAATGTGAAATAGTGATGTATATTTGACATTTTTTAGAGGCAAGCCTTTAATGTCACTGCCATGCACCTTTAAATATGTGAAGGACTGGAGTGTAGCTTAATGGTAAAGTGCTTATCTAGCATGCATGAAATTCAGACCTGGGTTTGATGCCCTACACCGAAAAAAAGCAAAAGAATAAACACATAAAAGAACTAATCAACTAATTGTGTAAGTATCTACAAACAAGTTTACACAAATGGTATGATCCAGGCCTGGTGGCACATTCCTGTAATGCCAGCATCCTGGGAGGCTGAGGCAGGAGGATCCCAGTTTGGAGTCTCATTCGAGCAACTCAGTGAGACTCTGTCTCAAAAAGTAAAAAGGGACTGGAATGTAGCTGAGTGCAAAGGCCCTGGGTTAAATTCCCAGTACCACTAAAAATAATAAACCCAAAAATACTCCTATTAACAAAATGTAATTTAAAATATATAGAAAGTGGAAATTAGTTGAGGAGGTGATCAGTAGAGGAACACATTTTCACTTTGCCCGAAACAGTAGGAATCCCAGCACATAGCATTTAAGAGAGGAGCACTGGAAGCATTTTTTATTTTAAGAAACTCCCAGTCTAGTGAGGAAGGAGGCTGTCAGTCACAAGTAACTAAAAGACAACTTGATTCTGTGTTCATTGGCCAAAGAAGAGAAAGTGACAAGCACAGTACCTAGAATAGGGAGGAGAAGGAAGTCTTTTTCCAGTGCATAAACACTTAAAATAATGAACAAGTGTAACTTTGCTTTCTCTTTAGCCTCTGTAATGGTTGATACATTGTGTCAACTTCAGAAGTTTAGAAGTTTAAGGGATGCAGCCAGGGTCCTCACTCTGTAAACATCCTGAGCCTATGCAAGAGGAGGGCATAGAGGTGGTGTGAGTGCTACACCTGTCTGAGGTTGCGTATCCTGCTTACAATATAAGGGAGGAGAAGAGGCTTGCTCTCCTCCTCTTTGGCTCTTGCTGCTTTTGCTATGTTCTTGAACTGTTGCTCCTCTGCCAGGCCACCCTGCCTCGAAGTCAGCTCATTATGAACTGAAACCTCCACAAAGTGTAAACTAAATAAAACCTCTTGTTTTTGTACCTCTCCTGGGTGACTTGCATAGTAGGGACTTTCACAGTAGGGAGAGCAGTAGCTGCCCCCATAAATGTATTATTTTGCATCTTCTAAAATTTTATTTTACATTCAGTATTCTAGCACCATGTTGACTTGGTGATCCCAAAATACCTATGAACTTCATCAGGATCTCTTCAGATTCTTGATGTTCCTGGCCAGTTAGAAACCCCAAACTCCGGAAGATTAAATAACATATTTAGGCTTCTACAGGGGTTGTGGTAAGGCTGAGGAAATGACAGTCTTCAAGAGCTGAAGGGCGGGTTTTGTTTCATGGTGATTTGGGATAAAGCTGAGAC
>RJWT010035399.1:0-13439 GCA_004365215.1 Cuniculus paca | reverse complement strand
TTCTCTGTCTAAAATAATTCAGCTTCTCCAATCTCTAACCATTAGGAATTACTAACGTTTTTCACAGGGTTAGTAACACTTTTTCAGAGTAGGATAAGGATTGTCTCTGACTAAAATATGTCCCACCCACCAAAATATGTCTCCCTACCCACTTCCCAGATGTTCTCATTACATGTCAAAGCAGGAGCTACTGTTTTTCCAATTTCTTTGTTAATGGATATTATTTCATTAGGAGAACTCTGAAGTTTTAGCTACAACCATAGTAATCAGTGAGATGCTGCCTTCCTTTCCTCTTTTCATTTCAGGGCAGTTATATAATTAATTTCTATAGATTATGAACAGAATTGATATATGCTGCTTCCTGTTATGCTCCCAAAATGGAATGTGTATACATCCTCCTACTTGTAATGAGAACTAAAGCCACCACCAAGTGCATTGTGGAGGTAAAAAGCACATTTTGCTTTACCAACTCTGAGCTATCAAGCTCCAGATACATGTGCATTGTGTCTGATTACAATTTTCAAGTCCCATCTCAGCATTAAGCCTGCACTTATTATACCCCATATTTCCTTTATTTTATACTCCATTGCTGTGTATTTCTATTTTGTAAATGCCTATTTAACTTGCCATAGTTCGTATCTTAATCATCTCTATGTTTCTTGCACCTAACACATAGTTTAGACAAAGAGCAATAAATGAGTGAGCCTATAGCAGAAAGTTGTGACATGCTAGGACTAGGCCATTAGAAATCTTTTGAATCTTAGATCATTGCTATTTGCACTCCATAGCTTTATCCCCACGAATATATGCCCTATCGATAGCTTGACTAATTACATCATTAACCCCACTACCACTGCTAGTGTTTAAGCACTTCGTGCTGAAAGTTCTAAATATTTCCTTTTAGAGAGAGACTGGATGATCTGGGCAGTAGAATCCTTTAAATCAACGTTCAAAATGTACCTCTTCTTGCTGACATGCTCCATTTCTTTTTTGCTTTGAGTGAGACTATACAGCATTGAATGATTTGGCATCCAACAGAATTAAAATAAGGCTTTCTTTTATGTTTAAAAGTAAATTACCAAAAAAGAAATAGTGGCAGGCAATTACTCTATAAACTATAGGAATGAGAGGGATTTCACAATGGGAGTAGTTCAGAATCACGTAATGTGAAGAGCTGTTGGCAAGTGGAAAAACATCCAGTAATCTAAGAGAGAGCTGAATCTAAGAATGTAAACTAACTCTCTCTCTCTCTCTCTCCATACACACAGACACACACACAGACAGACACACACACACATTCATGTAGAGTTCTGTAAATACTAAATACAAATGTCCCAAGGTAAGAATGAAAAGATTTTCTACAAAATATATTTTTTTACAAAATATGTTATATTTTTGTTTTAAAAAATTGAGAATACATGTATTCTGGGTATTTGCTTATACAGATAAATATTGTAGAAATAGAACTAAAAACAAGATCATCTGTTCTTTTTACATTATGTCATACAATTTAAAATATAAAATTAATAAATCTGAAAACTTTGTAAATAGATTTTATGAATTTAATTGTGACCCGGCAATATTCATATGTTGAAGTCCTAAACTTCAGTACCTCGTAATATTTATTTGAAAATTGGGATTTTCAGATGAACAAGTTAATGTGAGAACATTAGTGTAGATCCCAATTCAGTATGATCGGTGCCTTCAAGAAAAGGGGAAATTCAGCCAGGCATGGTGGCGCATTTCTGTAATCCCAGCCCTTGGGAGGCTGAGGCAGGAGGACCATAGAAGTTCAAGACCAGCCTGGACTACAAAGTAAGCTCAAGGACAACTTGAACTGCACAATGAAACCCTGTCTCAAAAAGACCAAATAAATAGATAAATAAATAAGGGGGAAATTTGGACACAGATGCACACATTTGGAGAACATCATGTGAAAATGAAGGCAGAGAAGAGGCTGATGCCTCTATAACCAAGGATTGCCAGGAAACCATTAGAAAAGAAGACACAGCCATGGAATAGTGATCTCTTACAGCCTCAGGAGGTACCAATCACACTGACACCCTGATTTTGACTCTCTGAGACTCCCAACCATGACACAGTGACTTTGTTATGCCATGCTTAGCATTACTGCCAAAGAAGTTGCATCCAGGAATATGTGTTTTAATTGTCTGCTGCAGTGCACCAGACATCATTCTGCCAGATTTTGGATACCTATGGATTATTTCCCATGCCATTACATGCCACTGTGTGGGGTGAGACCTGCAAGTTTACAATGTAGTCATTGACCATTTGTTCACTCACTGAAGTGACTTCCAACAGATAATATTAACTTTTCAGGTCCTAACAAAAGGAACACATTATTATTTTCTGACATATGAAATAAAAGTATATTGAAATAGAAGTGCACATTTTTCTAATTTGTGTGAAACTTAGGAGCAAGTGGGTGTCTTGTTACATTAATTCAAAACTATTATTTTCAAGCCAGGTGTGGTGGTGCATACCTGTAATCCCATCACTTGGGAGGCTGAGGCAGGAGAATCCCCATGATTTTGTGGCCAGCCTGGGCTATATAAGTGAGTTCAAGGCCAACCTGCATTATATAGTGAGAACCTGTCAACAAACAAAAAGACTACTATTTCCAAACCCTCTTAAAGACATCTAACCATGTTATAATTTCATGTATTTAAATTAAAGCAGAGGCTACAAACTGTCAGAATAAGAACCATATATGGCTTGAAGATATTTATTTTGCATATTTCCTATTTTAAACATTTGAGCCACAGTCTAAAAACTGGATAATTTATATTAACACCTAGATGTTTTTATTTTTTTGAGTTCCTTTCTTGGGCCTGTATTCCAATGTGCAAGGACAAGTGAGAGGTGAATGAGAGTCTGGTGGAGTATGCAACCCAAGGTCCAAACACCCCTGAAACATCATCAGGTTGTCTTATTTATGTTATTATATATATGTAAAAAATTACTACTCCTCTGGACATACATCTTATCAAAAATGAGAAAGTAAAACAGTCTGATATTTCCAAACAGGGAGAGCAGGACCAGTGGCCATCACCTCCCTTTTGTACCTAGCCCTTCTGATCTTCCTGTATTCCGTTTAGGATCCTACTGGAAGACTTTATATCCTACTATTACAGTACAGATGTACCTGGAAACAGCGGTTTTTCTTGTTAGTCATTAGCATCTCATTGTGAATGTGCTTGTCAGATGTGCTCCAGCCCCTCTGGGCAGCTGGTCAGACCAGTTCAGATAAAGGAGAGAAGAGAGCAGAGCAAAGAAAATCAAGAACAAAGTGAAAGTCTACAGAGGGCAGGCCTCTGTGGACTCCAGATCACGAGGCTTATTCTTACCGTAATTCTTATAATAACTCTATTTTAAAATTACAACGACCTTCTCAGTATATAAGAAAAGTAACAATAGATTTGACTGTCTCCTTAAGGCAGTTTTGAGTGTCCACTGTTATCTGGTACTTTTAAATAAACAGTGAGATTGATTCAGTGACAAAATTATCTTTACATTTGAAATTTCATTTTTGTTTGTATGTCTATAAATTCCTGTTCAGTAGGAACTCAAGCATATGGTATAATGTCATATGTTCACTGGAGCAAATATGTTTGAGGATATCATGAAGATATTTAGTATAAAAAATGTAAGCATAAAAGTGAATGCATACTGACTCAGACATGAAACTAGGAAAATGAGATGTAGAATCAAATGATCATCTGTAGATGGGCGTTTGGATTGTTTCCAAGATTTAGCTATTACTAACTGTGTTGCTATAAACATGAGTGTGCATATAGCACTGTGGTGTGTTTTTAATTCTTCCTGAAAGGTACCAAGAAGGGGACTAGCTGGGTCAAACGGTACCTCTAGTCATAGTTTTTTGAGGAATCTCTACCACAATGTTTGCACCAGTCGATACTCCCACAAGCAGTGGAGAAGGGTTCCTTTTCCCCTGCAGTTCCTCCAGCATTTGTTATTAATTGATTTCTTGATAATAGCAATTCTTTCTAGAGTGAGATTGAATCTCAGTCTGTTTTAATTTTCATCTCTTGAATGACTAGTACTGTTGAACATTTTTTCATATATTTATTTGCTGTTTGTATTTCTTCCTCTGAAAGTGTGTATTCATCTCAGATGCCCATTGTTGAACTAGGTCTTTAAATTTGAGGGGTCTGATTTTTTTCAATTCTTTATATGTTCTGAATATTAGTCATTTGATTGAGGAACAACTGGTTAAAATTTTTCCCACTCTATTGCTTGTCTTTTCACTTTATTGGTAATTTCTTTTCCTGTGCAAAATCTTTTAACTAGGATGAGATCAGAATGGATAAAAAAAGAATGTTTTTTATATAATGGAGGACTATTCAGCCATAAAGAAGGATAAACTTGAGATGTTTCTAGGTAAATGAATGCACCTTGAGACTATATTCTTAAGTGAGATAAATTGGTTACACACATGTAAATGTTGCATTGTTTCTGTGGTGTGCGATCAAAAGTTTATGAAAGGATCAAAGTATATAATAAATATTGTGAAATAGGAATAAATGGTTCAAAAGAAAGGGAAACTAGGGAGGGGCGAGGGAGAAAGGAAGGAAGTGGAAAGAAAAGAAAATGATAATAGAAGGATAAAATGGAAACAAAGTTTTGCAAATGAGAAGGAGAAGAGGAGTCAGAGGGAGGGGAGGGAATTGGGGAAAAAAAGAGGAATCAAGATATACCATATACAGATACAAATTTTCAATGAATATGATCCTTATGGACATTTAAATTGTACCAGTGTGATGGTTGATACATTGTGTCAACTTGAGCAGTTTAGAAGTTTAACTGAGAGACTCAGCAGGGAGCCAGGGTTCTTACTTTGTAAATATCCTCATCCTGTACAAAAGAAGGCAAGGACATTTAGTGAGTGCTACACCCACCCTGGGAGGGGGTGCTGTGTACAATATAAGGGAGGAGAAGAGGGTTGCTTTCTCCCTTTTTGCTCTGGCTGCTGCCTTGAAGTGTTGCCCCAGTGCCATGCCATCCTGCCTTGGAACCAGCTGATTATGGACTGAAATCCCCAGAATCTGTAAGCTAAATAAACCTCTCTTTCTTTCACTTTGGGTGTCAAGTGTTTTGTCCCAGCAACGAGAAAAAGTAACCAAGACAACCAGTAAACTTAATTTAAAAAAAAAAGCAACCCTGCCCCATTGGTCATCTGTGAAAAACGTTTTTTACTACGTATGTAGGTATTGCAAAGTTATTTAATTTTTCCAAGCTTCAGTTTACCCCTTTCTTCAATCTCCAGCTATTTCTCAGTCTTCATTTGAACATGAAAAGAATAGTGGATAGAAAAATCTTTTGTAAAGGATGATATAGGGATCTGCAAATGTAAAACATCATTATTGAATCAAATTTACTGCACTTAGAAAATTTCCATGTGGATAGTGATTGTGTGTGTGTGTGTGTGTGTGTGTGCGCGCGTGTGTATGTGTATCAGAGATCAACTGAAGTAAGTTTTAATTTCCTGTGTTTATGGATGGGGAAATTGAAGCTGACAGCAAAGTGATTTACACAAAGTTATACAAATAATAAAGGAAGTCTTGGACTTCAAATTCAATTCTAAACAAATTATAAGTAAACAGAACAAGGGAAAGCCAAAGTTGCAAAGATTTTCGCTTTCTACAATAGTACTTATAAAGGCAAAATAATGAAAGAAATCATAATATGCATCCCCAAGTTATGTTACTTTAGCATGTGAACTATTTTCAGTCGAACTCAATTAAGAAACAAAAGATATACAAAGAAATATTCTCAGAGCTTCACCTCTCTGGCTAAAACAGAAACTTCTCAAAAATGATGACTTCCATGAATTCCCTACCTACAGACTTTTATTGCCATGAGAAAGAGAAAAAAAAAAAAACAGCTGGATCAAGTCTGCACAAACAAATCTTACTAAAATAACATTTATCTCCCATTAGCTTTCTCATATATTTATCTTCCCATCCTTTACCATACCTAGAAACTCAAGATGGGGAACCTCATTCTTTTCTTTTAATAGACACTGTCCCTCAGTGCTGTAGTCAGGATTTGCAGGGAAAACAATTTAATACAGGGCACATAATTAACAGAATTATTTTGTAATAGTCACCCAAAGAGTCAAACACAAAAAGTTCAGGACATCTGTCCACACACTAAAGACCCTGAAGAATCCATCTGAGGGCCTGGCTCCCATGGCAACATGAGTCCAGCATGAGTCCAGCTGAAGACCTAGAGCCCAGAACAATGTCTCATGCAAGTCTGTTTTATGGATCCGCACTGTTGCAAAGTCCAAAGGTCAGTGGTAGAAGCTAGAAAGTCTGTGCCAGCAGGATGAAGGATTTGTGCAGGCTGAGGGATCTGCACTGGAATCAGGAAGCAATGCTCAAAGTAAGGACCAGAGCTCTCCTGAAAAGTACCACAGCCATCCCCAGTGTTAATGAGGTCCCGATCTCCTCCAACAATGAGAACAACTGAGTTCATATCAGGAAGTCAGTGTGACAAGCTCCTCCAGGAGAACCAACAACACCCACTTCTTCCTCTCCAGTTGTCCTTTTTATGTTGTTGGCAACAATCCTCAGGTGGGCCATCCACACTCAGCACCTCGCTGATTCAGTTCAGCTGGGCGTTACAAGTTCATTAGCAGCTGTCAATCCACCACACTCAGTTTATGAACATTAGTTTAAATGTTTTATAAATTTTTAGATTTAAGTATTTCTTTGAGTTTTCACTTTTTTCTGTCTAACATCTATGCATATAATATTTAAATTATCAGTCGATTTGTCTGTGTTTTCTTCTAATTAGACTTTTTCCAGCTGCAGACTTAAGAAGGAAAGATTTTTTTATGGAGACACTGCAGATAATTTGAGAAAATTATTCTCAAAAACATTTTTATTCATGCTTTATCATGAATAATGTTTTATTAATTTATATTCAGTCTTATTTAGGCAAAATGGATAAAATCATATATAATCAAGGGCTGTAATAATGATTTGATATTAATGTATATTGTGCAATGATTACCACCACCAAATTATTTAATATTAATTACCATTGCATGTATATGCGTGTGTTTGTGCGTGTGTGATGAGAACACTTATTCACTACTGTCTTAGCAAATTTGTATTTTAACTAAACAGTAATATAGCAAAAGTAAGGTTTGAAAATGGTTTGTCCACTCTGAAAATCATGTTTTAATTTACTCCCTATTATTAGATATTAAGAGGTGAGACCTTTAAGAAATGATGTGACTCTGTCCCATGGATGGATTTATTCATTCATGTAATTAGTGGATTAATAGTTGTCTTGACAGTGAGTCTGGTACATAAATCAACTGGACTTGGTTTACCCAGTGCCTCCTTTCTCTTACAGTGTGATGTCCTCTGCGTCATCCAGACTGACAGCAACAAGGCCACCACCAGTTGTAGCCCCTTTACCTTGACTCAGAACGTTGAGCCAAAATGAACTTTTTTTTTTAATTACACATTGCCCAGTCTGTGTCACTGTGTTATTGGCAAAACCCAATGGGCTAGAAGAAGTATTATTAACTATAATCACCAAGCTATCCAATAGGTCCCCAGAACTTTGAGGAACTGAAATTTGTACCCTTGACCAATATCCCTCATTTCTTTCACCCCAAAGTTCTGGCAACCACTGTTTCAGTCTTTGCTTTTATCTGTTCACCATTTTTTTTTCATAATCCAAATATAAGTGAGATCATGTAAGATTTACCTTTTCATGTCTAGTTTAAATCATCTGTCATAATGAGTTTCACTTCTTTTTCTTCAGTTCCTCAACCATTTGAACGTTTTCTTTTCTTTGTACATTTAGTTCCTCTGAGGAGATCTCTTTCTTACCCTTGCAAACCTAGCTAGTTTCTTTTCTTCTTTTGACTTTTCGTTGGTCTTTGTTGGGTTTTCATTGTTTTGATTACTACAGCTTTGTAACAGGCTTAAATCAGCAACTGTGGTAGCTCTAGGTTTGTTTTATTTTTCTCTAGATTGCTTTTACAATTTGGTGTCTTTTGTGGTTCAGTAAGAATTTTAGTATTGTGCCCTTTTCATTAAGCTACTTTTATTTCTAGGTATTTTATCATGTTTAATATTACTATAAATGTTATTGCATTCTTAATTTCTTTTTGAATGTTCCATTGTTAATGTACAGAAATGAGACTAATTTTTGTATGCTGATTTCATAACCCTCAGATTTTGTTTATTAATTTTAGAAGTTTGTTTGAGGGGGGCACAGTATTTAAGGTTTTCTATATTTGAGATTTCATTTGCAGACAATTTAATTTCTTTTATTTATATGAATATCTTCTAAAGATATGTTCATTATTTTGGTACTGACTCCAAATTGATCTTTGCATATATTGTAAGAAAAGTGTATCAAAAATGTGAAATATATAATGAAAGCTTAAAATTATAATTAACCTAATTCTAAACCAAGAAAATGTGAGATAAATCATGTTTGTTCATTCATCAGACTGACAAAAATACAAGAACATTTAAATTTCACTAGAACAGAAGAAAAGAAGAATAAACACATTTTATCGAGAGGCAAATGGAGATCCTTGGTGCCACAAAAAAAAAAAAAGAAAGAAAAGAAAGAGGCAAATGGAAATCATTTTAGAATCTGGCAATGTTAATTACAATTTAAAACTCCCTAGACTACTTTGGAGTCTCGATGCCATAGAAATAATAACAAAATAAAGCTAATTTCTAAAATATGAAAGAAAGACTGTAAATTTGTTATTAAACATCCTGAATATTCACTAACTGGGAAAATAGTTGAAATAGGATAATCTCTCAATCTGTGTGACATTATATAGCTAATACATAATATTTAACTATACTCAATTGGAAGTTGTCCAAAAAACTAAGTGAAAAAGCCCAATAAAAATAATTTATTTTTATAATTTCTTTTTAATAATAGCACCAAAAAAAAGAAAGTATCTCTCCTATTCTTGTTGCAATTTAGATATTAATATTTATTTCTACAGAAATAGATAAGAATAAATCATTAAGTATGTTTAAGTGATACAAGGTGATGAAAAAATGTGGAACATGTTTTTTAACTTAAGAATAACATACAAATTCTATGACTTAATAAAGCTTAACAAAATCTTGAAAAATTATCACCTCAAAAGTTTGTCTTCTGGTGAACTAAGATTTTAAAGTTAAACTAAAGTCAGATTATCGGGGGACCTGGCGAAGATCCCTAGCTCCCTGTACGAGGGGTACAGTGAAAAGATGAAATAAGAAACAGAGACGAATTTAGTAATGCGTGATGGGGGACAGGAGGTCAATGCCTCAGGATGGGCAAAGACCAAGATATTCCAAACCTGCCAGTATTTATTGAGTGTGTACAATGCAATGGGTGTATACAATGATAGGAGGAGCTAGCAGAAGATTCAAAGGTGGATAATTCAGCAGGCAGTGGATAATCCTGGGGCGTCTCAAGAGGGTGGAGATGATCTTATGCTAAGTAGGATGTTGCTCTAGAGTGTTCTTTTTCATTTTAGTAGTCCTAGTTAGTCTTAGTGGGTGGGAGAGGATGGTCCATCCCAAAAGAGTTAACACGAAGTCTCAAAAGGGCAATACCATTATCTCAAACCTCCACTTATCCCTTAGGGAAGTATGAAAAATTAGCCATTGTGAATTCAGGATAATGAACCATTTAGACCTCTTCACAGAAATGGATGTATCCTTAGATAAAGAAGATAATATAGTTATAGTCTTAGAGAATTTAAGAGAACAGATGGAGCAATGGGTGAAATAGGAGGATTTAGTTAGATGTGCATGGGCCCAGTGGATTCACATCCAAAGAATGAACCCTGAACATTGAAAAGAGCTCAATTTTGTACATGTGGTCAAAAGGGTCCATCTACCTAGTGGCGCAAAACTTGTAGATGGGCAAGCAAGTTTCTAGAAGAAGGACAATTAGTGACAGTTTTGTAACTTAGCATATCTTGGTGAATTAAAACAGGATCTTATAGAAGCAAGGGGTCGCAAAACCTTACTTACAGGAACAAAGTCTCTAAGTTTATTTGTAAAAGAACAAGGACCAACAGCCATAGGGAAAGCAGAAGTGTGAGGGGAGAACTGCTTAAGGTTGGCGAGATTTATTTTCCTTTTAAATTTTGCTTCAGTAGTAACACTACAACCTAAAGTAGTATCTTCCTCATTATTTGTGGTGTTTAGGTTTATGTGTCAAGTTGTCTAAGTCATAGTACCCTGTTATTTATTCAAACGCTAATCTAGATTCAATTGTAAAGGCATTCTATAGATATGGTTCACATTTATAAGCAACTAAACTCCAGGATAAGTGATCTCAGCGAAGTAAGCAGAAGACTTTCAATCAGTTGAAAACCTTAAGGACAAAACCTAAAGTTTTCTAGCACAGAAATTCTGCCTCAAGACTGGAGTTCTACTCCTGCCTGAGGCTCCAGCCTGCAGAGGAATCACGGGAAGCAATTTTTAAAAGAAATTACAAAGTATCGACACACACATGCACACACAAACAAATCTCTTAAAATAAAAATAAACATAAAAACATCACACACAGAAATATATATATATATATGTATATATATATAGTTTTTTTTAAGAACCCTGACTGACATATCATTTAACTTTAAAATATAGTCTGTTGTGAAATTATCAGGCTAAACACATCGTTAAGCACTTATTTAGATTACACGCAGTGACGAATATTAAATCAATGTATCCTCAAGGACAAAAGAGCTGATTGTGTCCTTTCGCTGCAGAAGGGATTATACAGTGGGAGCTGATGCTCTAATATCCACTATACCTTCAAACAATTGTCTGGGCTTTCAAAGAGGCAGCACATCTAATAACTGTTTTTGGTCTTTACACAAATGTCTAGTAATGTTTTCATGTATCCTAATTATTTATGAGATTTCCAAATTGCTTACATGTAGATAATGACCAAAAAGTCTCTCAAACAAACAACAAACACACACATCAGAGTCTATTTTAAAATGATTAAGAAGCTATTCATAAAATGGTATAGAGTAATGGTTAAATACTGATACTATTATGTAATTAAATTAATTTTAGATTCTACAAAGTTAGTAAACAAAAGAAATATTGTAAATCAATTTTTCGTGAAGCACAGAAACTCCTGTCAGCAAAGACTGGACTAGGTTAATAAGATTTTTAAATTCTTGCATTTTCAGTGAAGATTGCAACTTTTCCCCATGTACTCAAAAAGGCCTTAAGCACACAGACTATTATAAATAGTGAATCGGAAAGATTGTTTGACATAGGGTTATCTCCTCTCCACTTATCTCCCCAGACCCATCTCCCCATACAAATGCCCTCTGACCTTATTTCCATTGGTAATAATCTGTAATTTCTGCTGTTTTCCCTTTTCAATGCCACTAAAGAGTCAGATTTTCCTTAGGACATATTACTTATTTATAGCCATTTAGAACATTTTATACCAATCGACTCTTTGGAGCTGTCTCTGGCTGTGTAACTAGCATTTACAGGGTTTCTGTAGACTTCTATTACATGGTGTGACATTAGATTGATGGACTGTCTCAATCTTATTCTCTGTCAATTGTACACCGATCTGTGACAGCATAATGGATATGTGACAGTGTTTGGAAGGGTGAGAACGACTACAATAACATTTTGGGGAGGATGGATATCAAAGTTCCTTTTAATACTCTTCTTAATTTTCCCCTCATATTAAAATTTCAAAAAGCTGCCAACATACAATATGCAGTTTTCCTCATCAGAAAAAGAAATGATACCTATTTTAGACAAATGGTATTAAATATGATGGCAAAATAGCTGTCGATCAAGCTGAATAGGGCTATTAGGCATTCCCTGTAGCAGGGAGACTTACAAGGATCTACTCAGAAGGGAATCCTGCTGTGCTCCCGTCTGGGTCAAAGGTTATTACATCTTGGAAGCTATTCTCTGTTGAGGGAAGAGAAAAAGAAAGATTTACTGTTCTCACAGCAGGGAATTACTCAGGACTTGCCTGAGGAGATAGATGAACCTTTTTCTAAGCAGGCATTTAGTGGCTGTGCCAGGGAACATGCTTCCGTGACTAGCCAGAGCCTTTGAACACAGAGATCTCAAGTTTATTTACTGTTTCAAAAGCTCTACTGGTGACCTCTCTTGAGGAGAAGGGAAGAAAGAACAGAAACATCTGCAGCTCTTCTCTCCCCCCAGAAAAGTCACGCATAATATTCCTAGACCTGTGATCCTTAGTTTTGTGGCTAAGAAAGTTTCTAGGATGCTTGAAAGAAGCAGTAAGGAGTAGATGAGTCCGCTGGGGATTAAGTGGCACAACGAAAGGCACTACAGGTGAGCCTCCACCCGACCTTGCCACTGTTTCAGCCTGAGCAGGGCGCAGGTTGGCAGAGCTTGGACAGGAGGGCTGGGAGCTTGCACGGTTTATAAGATAGTAGCTATGAGACACAGAGCCCTGGTGAAGGTGATGGACTGAATGACAAAGGAGTGTCATGGTTGCTTCTCTCTATTCTTTGTCCCAATGAAAGTACTCAACTAAAGGCTTATGATGCACTCTGAGTTATTTAAATTTTACCAAACCCATATAATACTTATAATTTTTTTTAAAGATGGTGATACAGGTGAATGAAACTCCCAACCTGCTATATGCCTGATATGAACTTGTGTTCTCTAAAATTGAAGAGTGAATTTTAGGAACAATGGAGGTTAAAAGCAGAATATATTTATTGAAACAAAGAAAGCTTTTGTCTGAGAGAGAGAGACAGAAGGGGTTCCGAGTGGGTTGCCAAAGACTCTGTCTTTTCTAGGGATTTTAATAGAATAAAACCAAGGAGTGAGATGAGTCCAAGATGGGGAAAACCTGAGAACTTGCAAGGCAGATGGGCATAAGGTGGGACAGAATGATGGTCAACTAATAAGATTAATTGCACAGGTAAAATTCATTAAATCGGGATCAAATGGAGAAGTGAGTCACCTAGCAGGCAGGCATGTATAAAAGAGCAGTAACTCTTTCTGTAGGGGATTGGGATGGCGACGCTTGGCTTTTTTAGGGTGATAGAGACCTAGTGTTACAGGCAGCTGAGTTAGATAGAAATATTATAGGCAGTAAGACAGGGCCAGCCCTTGAGGAAGCCAATACAGAGGGCCAGATGTCTTGTGACCTTGGAGGAGACAGACACCTCCTACTATGGGCCAGATCTCTAGACAAAAAGCAAAAAGAATGCAACCACATCCCAAGTATTGATATTCTAAATAGGTATGGATCACCTTGAGGATGCCAGGAGTCACCATCCCCACCCCCTACAGGAAGAGAAGAGTCACTGCTTCATAAGAATTTTCCTTTGCTACATGACTTGCTTCACCATTTGTTCCTGATTTGGTCAATTTTAC
>RJWT010035398.1:0-13462 GCA_004365215.1 Cuniculus paca | reverse complement strand
TAGCAAAAAATGCCCTACCAAACAGTATTCTTTGGTTGCTCAGGTGACAGTTCCAGTTGCTTCTAAAAATGGCTGGTCACTATGATGTATATCGTAAGAACCAATCAAAGAAGCCCAAGTACTCTGCCTTTTTACTTCCCTTGCAGATCCCATAAAACCCTCCCTCCCTGAACCTTCAGGGCCTGATATTTTGGGAATGATCCCAATCAGCGCCCTGCAAATCCTGGGTGTCACTGCTTGCCATTGCACAGATACTTTCCTACCCTTCAACACTGCCCATCTCCTTGATTGGCATTATGGGGTAGGCGACCAAGCCTGATCTGTTGAGATCCCCATGTAGACAATTGGGTGGTGGCAGGAAGGGGAAGGACAGGATAAGGCTTTGCTAAGCTTTCTGGAAAATCCTGACTAGATAGAGTTAAACCCGTGCTAGAGGGAGCAATTAGGAGGAAAAGCAGGAGAGCTGACAAGCAGAATGGTTCTGCCAGGAGCCACCTTGTCCCTCCCCACCTCCAGTAAAGTACAAAGGAGACAAAACAAGGAAGGGGCTTTATAACAGAAAACTCAGTATGTAAAATACATACTCACACCTAGATATATACGCACACATATTTTAATTCTCTATGTTACTGCACTAACTGCACCTGTATCCCTTTACTTAATTGCTAACTTGACCTTGTGTGTAAGGTCCCTTTTAACAAACCCATAAATTCTAGAGATAAGGCCCTGACAAAACAAAACCATATGAAGCTCACTTATGAATTTGCAGGAAGGCAATAGTACCCAAGGGTCCTAGGGCCTGAAACAGTCAATCAGGTTGTAACAAGCTCCAAGGGGAAGGGTCTTTTCTGCTACCTAATAAAAAAGGCTGAAGACAAAGGCCCTTGGGTATACAGCTCCAGGTCCCCTCTTCCCTCACAGGGTAGCTTTCTGTCCCATTTCTCTTCATTCTTTTAAATAAAGTGCCTCCCCCCTTAAACTTTGTATCTTTAATTCCTTACTGTGGTGAAGTTTACCATTCCTGGTAGGCTGCAGTGCCCTGGACATGACACCCAGAACTGGATCTTTTGCTCCCAAACTCTGGTAACACCACCACTACTACCACTTTCTTGAGGCCTTCTGACATTCTGAATGCCCTTGGCACAACCTGTACTTCTCTGAGAGTGCTTCATCTTCACCCATCTAATACTAGAATTTGTTTCTGGTGGGTTTCTCTACACCAGTTTGGGAGCAGAAGGCTGAATTAACCACAAGAACATGACAGGGTTTCAGTGAATGCTTTATAAGTGTAACAAGTACAAGAGGCACTGAGTCTCTCAAAGGAGTCTTCACTAGAGGAACTGAAGGGACAGGAGCCCCATACTCCTGGACCTGCTGAGCTAGGTCCCTCCAATGCCTCCCCAGGTGCAGGATCAGTTTCCAAGTCCCACCACCACAGAGCTTTTGTGTCCAGAGACCCAGGATTTAAACCGAGGGCAGAGGGCAGAGGGCAGAGGGCAGAGGGCAGAGGGCAGAAGGCAGAAGGCAGAGCCTCAATCCTTCTCCACCAGGAAAAGACCACACACGTGATTTACTAGTCACATAGCTTTCCCACCACACTGGAAGCTACAGTGGGGCATGTTGGAATCTTGGAGGGTCCAACACATATGTAAATGCTAAGCTGGAGAAGAGTGGTGAGAGTCAAGAAAGTCAGGCATAATGGGCTGCTCTTTCCACTTGGTTTTTGCACTCTGCTCACTGACCACAGCTTTTGCCAAAAAGGAGCCAGTATCCACTTTGTGTCATACCCTCGGAGCAGTCAATGTCTGAGAACCATCTGGGCTTTCAAAAATCCTTCCTAAGCATTTACTGATTTCTTTGAATGCCAGATGCTTCCACTTGTCACTTGTGTTAGCCAATCTTGCTTGAGGAACATCCCTATTTTACAGATGTGCGGTGACACTGTGACAGAAATCATGAGCTTTCTCTGTGCTAGGTATAATCCCACACACTTTATGTGCCAACTCACTTCCCCAGTAGTCCTATGGAGCCAATACTGTTATTGTTTTAATCCTCCAGATGAGAAAACAGAGTGTTAGTGACTTTCTAATGACAGTAGTAGGACCAGAACCAAGGATCTGGAAAAGTTGAGTTTCACGTCTCCACTATTCCATTACCTCTTTTTCTTTCTTTTTTGATTTGAATTCTTTTTTTTTTTTTTTTTTTGCGGCACCGGGAATTGAACTCACGACCTTGCGCTTGCCAGGCAGGCGCTTAGACCACTGAGCTAGATTCCCAGCCCTGTTTTTGAGACAAGGTCTCACTATGCCATTCAGGCTGGCCTTGAGCTCACTTTGTAGCCCAGGCTGGTCTCAAACTCACAACGATCCACCTGTCTCAGCCTCCCGAGTGCTGGGATTACAGGCGTGAGCCACCATGCCCGGCTTGATTTGAATTCTGACACAGGCAGTCTCTTTCTCAGTAAACCTCTGTACTACTTATTTGTTGCTGCGTAAGACATTCCTCCCAAAATTTAGTGGCTTAAAATAACAAGTATGTCCTAGCTTGAAGTTCAGAAATTTGGCAGGGGCTTAACTAGAGGGTTCAGAGTCTCTCACACAGCTGTGGTGAGGATGTTGGATGGGGCTGCATATGTCTGAAGGCTGGAAGATCTGCTTCCATGATGGCTCATCCACATGGTTGTTGGCAGGAGACCTCAGATCCCGGGCAGGTGGATTAGGGCTGCCAGGGTCTCCTCCTGAAATGACAGTTGGCCCCTCTACAGGGAGTAATTAACACAGCAAGCAAGGAAACAGCTCAGGTGCTTGTTAGGACCAAGTCTCTGAAGCCTCACTCTATTAATTGTTTTTTTTTTTTTTTTTTTTTTTTTTTTTAAGAAGCAAGTCACTAAATCCAGCCTACATTCAGGGGGAGAAAAATTAGTTTCCACTTTCTGGAAGCAACGGATTCTATGAATGAACTTGAAGACACATTTAAAAAATAATCACACTGCCAGGCATGATGGTGCACACCTGTAATCCCAGCATTTGATAGGCTGAGGTGAGAGGATTGCTGTGAGTTTAAGGCCAGCTTGAACTACAGAGCAATGTTCTGTCTCAAAACAAAACAAAACACACCAATACTTCCTGTTTTGTGTTTGTTTGTTTGTTTTCGGCACAGGGAATTGAACTCATGACCTCCTGCTTGCCAGGCAGGCACTTAGGCCACTGAGCTAAATCCCCAGCTGTTTGTTTGTTTCTTGTGACAAGGTGCCGCCATGTAGTTGAGGCTGGACTTGAATTTTTTTTTTGGTACTGGGGATTGAACTCACGACCTCATGCTTGCCAGGCAGGCACTTGTGCTGCTGAGCTAAATCCCCAGCCCCCCTCACTGTGTCTCCTCACAAGATTGTCAGGGTAAATAACTCCTGGCCAAGAAACAGAAGAAAAATGGTCCCTTTCTCTAATGAATTCAGATGAAAACTGATAATAAAAATAAGGGTCAACTCCAAGAAGAGACACTGGAGAGGAATAAACCTGGATCAGGAGGGAATTGCTGGTGAGATGCCACACACATTTATGCTGTGATGAGGTCACTATCATCTTACTATATCTAGCTAAAAATGTCACCACTGTCTGGATAGTTGGATGTGTTATTTATTTATTTATTTATTTTAACTTACAGAATTATTTTATAATAGTCACCCAAAGAGTCAAACACAGAAAGTGCAGGAAATCTGTTCACACACTAAAGACTCCAAAGAATCCAGCTGAGGGCCCAGATCCCATGGCAATATCCTGCATGAATCCAGCTGAAGACCTAGAGCTCATGACAATGCTCCACATGAGTCTAACTGGAGACCTAGAACCCACAACAATGACTCATGCAAGTCTGTTTCACGGATCTGTGCTGGGAAGGCCCAGAGGGCAGCAGTGGAAGCTAGAAAGGCTGTGCCAGTGGGTTGAAGGATCTGTGCCAGTAGGTTGAGGGTTCTGCACTGGAAACTTTTATTTTTGAGACAGGGTCTGGTCATGTAGCCCAGGCTGGCCTCTAACTCAGAGATCCTCTTGTCTCATCCTCCTAGACACCTACTTAAGTATTGCTGTGAAACAAACTGAAAAAAAAACAGGTCATGTTTTGATCGGTGTCTTAGTTAACTTTTCTCATTGCTGAAACAACATATGTTATCCCCAGAATTAAAGGAGGAAAGGTTTATTTTGGTTCACAGTTTGTAGAGGTTTCAGTCCATAATTGGCTGACACCAAGGCAGGGCTGCATGGCAGAAAGGCATCACAGAGGAGACACTGTTCATGGCAGGCAGAAGGCAGCAAAAGCAGCAAGCACAAGTGGCAAACACTAACAATAGCAGGTTTCTGTAGCAATGGGTGGGATCACAGACTGGCATTTTGATTCCAAGACACAAGTTCCTATAAGTGAGTCAGTGTGTGCTTGACCACCTGCTAAGCTCCAGGAACTAGAGGCTGAAAGACTAGATCATGAGGCAGAGGAGATGCTTAACAGATGGGTGATCTTTCTCAGATTCTTAAACTTGTTTAAGAAATCTCAGAACATTCCACAATCCACCAACCGCACTGGCATATCCAAATGCTAGTAGCAAATCTGATGGGAAACTTTTATGTAGGAGGATTTAAATAGAATCAGATCGAGGTGTCCTTTTTGGCTAGAATTGAAAAGCAAATGAACTTACCTACCTTTTCTTACTAAGTATTAGGTTAGGAAGAAAGGAAATTTGGGCATAGATACAAGGGAGAAGGTAGTCATAACAGAGATATGTGGATGGGAAGCATGGATATAGAAGGGTTTTTTTTTTTCCTTGAAGGCTTATCAGCATTAGTTATTTGATTTTTTTGTGATAGCCATTCTTCTGAGGTAAGATGGAATCTCAGTGTTTTAATCTTCATTTATCTAATGGCCAGGGATATTGAACACTTCTTCGTGTGTTTATTGACCAGTTGTATTTCTTCTCAGAAGTGTCTATTCATTTCACTTGCCCAATTTTCATTGGGTCCTTTATTTGGGGGGGATCTAATACTTTTGAGCTCTTTATATATTCTAGATATTAGTTCTTTAGTTCTAAAGAATAGCTGGCAATTGGCCTCTCCCATATTCTATAGGTTGTTTCTTCACTCTGTTAGTTGTTCTTTTTATCCTGTGAAAGCTTTTTAATTTGATAAGATCCCATTTGTGTGATTCTTCGTACTATTTTCTGTGAACCAGGACTCCATTCAGAAAATTTTTGCCTGTGCCTATGGCCTCAAGAATTTACCTCTTTAGTTAATTAATTAATTATTTTTGGTACCAGGGATCAAACTCATGACCTTGCACTTACCAGACAAGTGCTTGAACTGCTGGGCTAAATCCCTGGCCCTAATTAATTTTTTAGACAAGGTCTCATTATGTTCTTCAGGCTGCCCTTGAACACATTTTGTACCCTGGAATGACTTCAAATTTACAGTGATTCTCTTGCCTCAGCCTCTCAAATGCTGGGATTACAGGCATGTGTCCTCACATTCAGCTAGTTTTACCAATTTTATCTTCCAGCAGATTGTATGTTTTTGTTTTAACATTTAGAGCTTTGATCCATTTTGATTTTAGTGTAATACATGTTGAGAGATATGAGTCTAAATTCAATCTTCTGTGTGTAGAGAGCCAGTTTTCCCAAGCACCATTTATTAGAGAGATTATCTTTCCTCCAAGAGTGTATATTTTTGTTCCCTTTGTCAAAAATCTAACAGTTAAATGTACTTGGCATTGTTTCTGCATCCTTTATTCTGTTCTATTGAGCCACATGTCTGTTTTTGTGCCAGTACCATGCTGTTTTTATCACTGTAGCTTTGTTTTGTTTTGTTTTGTTTTGTTTGGTGCTGGGGACTGAACTCATGACCGCATGCTTGCCAGGCAGGCGCTTATGCCACTGAGCTAAATCCCTGTCACTGTTGCTTTGTAATATAACTTCAAATCTGGGATTGTGATGCCTCCCACTTTGCTCTTACTGTTCAGGATTGCATTTGCTATTCTGGCTTTCTCTTGGTTCCATATGAATTTTAGGATTGTTTTCTTTAGTTCTGTGAAAAATGCTGTTGTGTGTTTTTATTGAGATTGGATTACATCTGGATATCAGTTTTGAAAGTATGGCCACTTTGACTATATTGATTTTGCCTATCCAGGAACAGGGGGTATCATTTGATTTTTTTTGATGCCCTCTTCAATCTTTTTTAGAATAATGTAGTGTTCAATGTAGAGGTCTTGCACTTCCTTGGGTAGGTTAATTCCTAAGTATTTCATTTTTCTTTATGCTATTGTGAAAAATTGTTTTCCTAATTTCTTTCTTAGTACATTTGTTATTGGTGTACAGGAACACTATTGAATTTTCTATTTTTTGTACCAGGGATCAAACTGATAACCTTGCACTTGCCTGGCAGGTGCTTATGCTGCTGATCTAAATCCCTGGCCCCTGCTATTAATTTTTGTTTTGACTTCATATCCTCCTATACTATTGAATTTGCTTATTAATTCTGTAGTCTTTTGGTGGAGTTTTTGGGTCTTTTCTTTCTTTTTATTGTTAAAATTGACTGTATTTGTCTATTTTGTTTATTTTTTTGAAGAACTAGAATTTCATTTCACTGATTCTTGTTTTTTTTTTTTCTTTTGTCTCAGTTTCATTGCTTTCTACACTGATCTTTATGAGTTCCTTCCTTGTGCTAGCTTTGGGTTTATCATGGTTTTTGTAGGAACTTGAGATGCATCATGAGGCTATTTATTTGGTTTTCTGTTTTTACGATGTAGGTGTTCACAGCTATAAACTTCCCTCTTAGGACTGCTTTCATTGTGCCCCATAAATTCTGGCATATTGTACTGGCATTATTGTTCAGTTCTAGGAGCTGTTTTATTTCTTCCTTGATTTATTCTGTAATCCATTAATTATTTAAGAGTGTATTGGTTCGTATATATACATTTGCATAATTTGTTTTCTTTTGCTATTGGATTTTTTTTTTTTTTTGGTCTTTTTGAGATACAGTTTTGCTATGCAATTCAAGCTGAACTTGAACTCACTTTGTAGACCAGGCTGGCCTCAGACTTGCAGTGATCCACCTTCCTCAACCTCCTAGTGCTAGGATTACGGGTTGTGCTACCACTGATTTCTAGTTTGATTTTGCTATGACCTGGTAATATGTATGGTATAATTTCTATTATTTTGCATCTAGTTAAGCATTCTTTATTGGCCACTATGTGATCTATTTTGGAGGAAGTCCCATGTGTTGCTGAGAAGAATGTGTATTCTGTTATTGTTGGGTGGAACACTGTAGATAAATCTATCAAGTCCATTTATTTGAAGATTTGGTTCAATTCTTATATTTCTTTTTTTTTTAATCTAATTGATATGTCTCTTTGTGATAGTGAAGTATTAATTTTCTCAACTATAATTGACGTTTATCTGATCTTCTAGGTCCAGCAGTACTTGTTTTATGAAGTTAGACATACCATTATTCAATACATATATATTAATAACCAATATGAAGTGACCTTTGCCTCTTCTGGTTAGTTTTGGTTAGCTCCACTTTGTCTAAAATTAGGATAGCTATATTTGCCTTTTGGGGGGGTTCCCATTGAATGAAATATTGTTTCCCATCCTTTTGTAGCAGAAAATGTCCCTCCCCCACGTCAGTATACTTCAGTTTGTTAGTTGCCCAGGTAATAGTTCCTGTTTCAGTTCCAGTTCCCATGTCTCTTAGAAATGGCTGGTCACTGTGATGCAGAGTTGGTCACTATGATGAACATTATATTAACCAATCCCCAATTGATGATCCATTCTATCTCTGTACTTCCTGCTTATTTATATAAACCCTAGACCACCAGAGATCAGGGCTTGATATTCTGGGAATGATCCCTATCAGTGCCCATCAGCATAAATAAGTCTGCCTCCAAATCCTGGTGTCATTTTGGTGTTTCTGCTTGCTGATGCATCTGGTGCATCAGCTAGGAAGACCAACTGTGTTGATCTCTTTGGTCACTGGTCATGGCCCTCACAAATGGTGCAAAGACCTTTTTAGGTCCCAATGGAAAAGCACACCCTTGAGATTTCTCAAGTGCCCTTGGAGGTCTGGAGGAGGATTTCTGACTCCTACTTGAGTGACTCACATCAGACCCCAAAGGGAGAAGGATACAATTTGTCTGTCTGTTTCTCTGTCTGCCTGCCTGATTCTGGCAAAACCCCCAGGGGGCATCCCAGTTAGTCAACCTGTCAGTCCTGTTCAGTTTGAGTAGAAAGCTTGATCAACTTTTGTTTGTTAAGACCACTAAGAAAAGGAGGGTTGGAATGTTTAACCTCTGAGTGCCTGCTGAATGAATGTGTGAGTAAGTAGAATGGACAGCATAAGCAGTAGGCTGCTCTGTCTATGCACCAAGACTAGGATGCACTGATTGCCATGGCTGATTGCATCCCCACCTGTAGTTCCATGGTGGTTGATATATGGGATAATGGAGTCCTCACACCCTCCTTAGCTAACTCACACCTAAATCCCCACAAGGGGCATGGCCAGGCGGGCATCTGAATGGTCTCTTTCTGAGGGGCACCCACCCTTTGTCTGTTGTGCCATCAGTCAAGAATACACAACATACACTGTAGGGAGATAGAATGGGAACTGATTAGTTAAAACCTACAGTCCCTGACTGCAGGAAAAGGGGCTTTACAGAGTTAAAAATGAAATCAAACCACTCCTTGCATCTCAGAGAAAAAAAAGAAAAAGAGGTCCATCCTTCAGCCTCCTGAATGCTGAGATTATAGGCATGTGTCACCACACCTGGCTCTCTTGTTGGTCACAGACAACAGCTCTGTCTTCTGGTTCTGACACCCTGTCCTCACATTAGTTACTTCTATTTCCCATACTTTTTTTTAAAAGAGGCATAAGAAAGATTTATTAGAGAAAGTGACTTGGTTACTTTTCTCTTGTTGCTGGGGCAAAATACTCAACACTCAAAATGAAGGAAGGAAAGGTTTATTTAGCTCACTGTTTGTGGAAGTTTCAGTACATAATCAGCTGGTTCCAAGGCAGAGTGGCATGGCACTGGGGCAACACTTCAAGGCAGCAGCCAGCAAAGCAACAGGAGCAAAAAGCAGGGAAAGCAGCCTCTTTTCCTCCCTTATATTGTATGCAGCCACCCACCCCTCCCCCCGCCCCCCCAGGGCAGATGTAGCACTCAGAAAATCTCCCTGTCCTCTTCTTGCACAGGATGAGGATATATACAAAATAAGGATCCTAGCTCCCTGCTTAGTCCTTAGTTAAACTTCTAAACTTCTCAAGCAGACACAATGTATCAACCATAACAGGAAGATATAGGATACATTTAAGATAGGAGTGCAGGTACCCAAAGAGATGAGGCACAATGCAATTGGGAACTGGGGGGGGGGTCTTTAATATGTTTTGGGAAATCTGTGGAATTCAGTAATCTATAGTCTTAGTCTCAGTCTCAGTCTTAGAGAGTGGGAGAAGGTGGCTTATCCTGAGTGAGCTCTTCCTATGGGAAATGCCAAAAGGTTGGTTCACTCATGGATGAAAGAGGACCATTTGCAAGTGAAAGAGAATGGGCAGACCCATTTGAAGCTGAAAGGGAGCTGCCCAGCTTTGCTGTTTGGGAAGAAAGAAGAAAAGTAAATAAACCTGGCTTATATTCTGAAGTTGCAGTTTTTCTTTAAAGTATAATTTAAAATTTTTTTCATTTTCTTGTCTCCTTTCCACCTAACTTTATTTCTTCTATCCTACCTCATCCCCCCTTACTTTGGCCCCTTATTCTTAAGGCGTTGTAGAAGACCAGTGGTCCATCTTTAGTAATTGCTTCAGGCTGAGGAGGGGTATTGATCCTACCCAGCCAGGGACTGAAAGTCTTGTCCTGACTGATCTAAAGGAGGCACAGGAATATCGAGTTCCACATTTTGAAAAACCATCATCTTTCATTAGTCAAAGGATGCTTCTGTTTTTCAAAAATTTCTTCATGGTCACGAAGACAGATGTCACAGGCTGGGTCTGAGGGTCCCTGAGACTAATCTAAGGAACTAAACTCATCCTTTTAAAAATAAATGTGCAGTGTGGCGGTGCATGCCTGAAATCCCAGCATTCAGAAGGCTGAGGTGGGAGGATTGCAGCAAGTTCAAGGCCAGCCTGGGCTGTACAGTGAGTTCAAACCAGATATCTATATATATCTATATATATATAGATATATATATCTCTGTTAGAATTTTATTAGTGTCTCCTGTAGATTTACTCATCATTTTATTATACCCATTCATTATCTGTTTAGCTATACAGTGACACCTTGGTTGTCAAACTTAATTTGTTCCAAATTCATGTTCAAACACCAAAAAGTTCAACAACTGAACATGTTTTTCCCATAAGAAATAATGGAAAACCAAATAATTAGTTCTCAGGCCCAAAATTTATACTTATAAATTCATTTTTCCAGAATTTTAACAAATGGCACAATAATTTCTTTAATTCTGTCATGGTTCTCATGGTGTTCCTCTTAACTTTCCTACTGGTATCACTAACTTTCTTTGGAACCATGGATATGATATTTTATGCAAATAATAAGGGTCAGTAGTTAAGGTTATGATATTTTATGCAAATAATAAGGGCCATGGATATAGTTCAGTGGCACAGCATTTGCCTGGCAAGCATGACGCCATGAGTTTAATACCTGGTACAAAAAAAAATAGCACACACAAAACACAAAAATGAATGTTTTAATGGACTAACACAAACTCTATATGTTGTCTGGGTAAGACTGGCACTTGGACTAAAGCATTACCTTTTTGTGTCCGTGGCCAGACATGATCCATGACTCATTCTTGGCCCATACAGGCTTTTTCAAATTGGATTTTCAGCTCAACCAGCAAGCAAAGTTATGAACACCAAGCAGATATTTTTTTAGACTTCATTGTTTAGTAATGGAAAGTTCAAGGTTAGAGCCATTCGACAGCAGAGGTATCACTGTATCTTCTCTGAGCTCAAGTACCTAGTTAATCTGTCTGGTTATCTCTTCCACTATTCTCTCAAATAATTTGACCACGTGACTTTTACTTTCTTCCCCTTCCATACCACATGGGTCAGTTTTTGTGGAGTTGGGAGATTTGGGAGGCATTTTGTTGCCTTGTCTTCTCATGTTTCTATCTATTTTTGATTGTCCATTTGTTTCTTTGTGCTAAGGCTCAAGAGTTGATTTTAGTGTGAAGTTTTGCTGCTAGTATAAAAACCTCTTTAGTTAATGTTTGCTTTTCAGGGATGCCTTCTGGCATGGTTAACTATAGGCCTTTGCCTCTGTCCAAGGACCTAGCCTTCTCTGTTTCTTTGGGAGGGGAGGCTGCAGCATATTTGGCCTAGTACCCAGTTCTCCAGAAATGGGCTGCAGTACTGTTTTCTCTCTTTCTCTCTTTCTTTTTTTGGTACTGGGAATCAAACTCAGGATCTTGCCCTTGCCAGGCAGACACTGTGCTGTTAAACTAAATCCCTGGCCCTTGGACCGCAGTATTGTTAATGACACAAAAGGATTCCAGATACTGGCATCCAGATAAAATCAATTAATAACAACAAATTTGTCAATAAGAAACAGTAATAGTGTCAAAGACAAACTGGATATTGACGTCCCTATAACCCAACAATGTATAATCCTTAATCATTGAAAAGAGATCTATAATTATAGTATAACACTAAGACAAACCAAATATTAACCTACAGTAAATATCTAATAAGTGAAACAACTTTACCTCCACTAACAATAAAACTGTTCAACAGCAATAGCATGGAGTAACTAGCCATAAAATTGGTTGGTGGCCATAAAATCCATAAAATCTACAAATTCATTAAGCTTAATAGTTATTCTAGTAAAGGTAGAAGGGGTGGGGAATCAGAAAAAGAAAAAAGTAAAGTTTGAAAGACTAAATTAATGGAAGACAAAAAAGAGGAGAGAAAAATGAGACAGGGAATCCCTTCGAGGAGTAAAAGAAAATTAACAGTATTAGAAAATAATCACAAAAAAGAACAAGAAAAAAGAACAAACACAAAATACAGGAAATAAAAGAAAGATTAAAAAAGAAGAATAAAGAAAAAATTACAAGAGGAAAAATAGAAAAAATGTAAAAAGGAGAGGAAAAAACCCACCCTATTGCCCCCCCCAAACCGATGGAAAGAAATAATAAAAAATAAAGGTGACAGACTTGGCTGTAATCCCAGCACTCAGGAGGCTGAGGCAGGAAGATAGCTGTGAGTGTGAGGCCAACCTGGGCCACAAAGTGAGTTCAAGGTCAGCCTGAACTATATAATGAAAACCTGTCTCAAAAAAAAAAGTATTTTAAAAGATGGAGTAAAACCACTCTGTGTTTTTGAATGAATGGTTTCTTTCCAGAGTCTGGAGTCTTGGAACCCAGTTAAGTCACAGTTTTCTCCACCTTGCTTTAGGGCCTATGGACTTGTGAGGTGTCTTCCCTGCACCCCAGACTGTGGTAACTGTTCAGAGGCACGTCTCCTTGCTTATGTTGGTAGGTGGGAAAAGCAATGAGTCTTCTGGCCTCTGTCTGTTTGCTTCTGGACGTAGGCCACAGCTGGAGGTTTAGCAGACTGTCGAACTTAATGCCAGCACTCGCCAGGCTTGGTTTCTCACTACAGAGGACAGGACCTGTGTCCTTCTCCACTTGAGCTTGAACTTCCCAGAGGTCTATATCCAATTCATGGTGGTCTCCCATGGTTGTCTCTCACCCAGTCACTTTGGGAGGGTAACACTGGAATCTCTGAAGCTGCTGGTCAAGTGCATACTTTCTTCCTGGATTTTGTGGTCCTCTGGGTTTATCTTCACTCCTTGAGTGTTAGCCTCACCCAGGGTCAGATTGATCAGTTAGTGTGTACCTCTGTGGCCTTATGCCAAGAAGAAACAAAATGCAGAGCTGGTTAGCACTTGGTTGGTGGCCATAAAATCCATAGGCACGGAGTTGACTGGGGGTCAACGGAGAGGCTCTGTCTAGCATGTGTGTGTTTGTATGCGTGTGTGTGTTCATCAGATGAATTGTTTAGCTCTTCATATGCATTTAATAATAATGACGATTTCAAGCAATTATAGCAACATTACTTAAGAAACTGCAAGTAGAGTTGCTTTCTTTAAAAAATACAGAATTCTATAAAAAAATAAGGCATAATAAATAACATGAAGATATCAGAGCCAGAGACTGAGATAGGTCAATGTTAGATCAGTGGCCTCTGAGCCTTCAATAGCACACTTCTTCCCTACTGTCCATAGCCCACAGTAGGATTTCTGGTAAATAAGCATAGAATATTTCAACACTAACCAGGTCCCAACAGTTTAGGGCTGTCAGGAACCTGGCTTGGTTTCAGTTAGGTTAGTACTCTTGTTCTTCTGGTCAGAGAAATAATAAGAAAAAGTATGCAGAGATGAAGAGGTAATAAATAATTGAAGAATT